>CAIGQZ010000690.1:9650100-9737284 GCA_903798205.1 Danio tinwini | reverse complement strand
GCTGTGAGCTGCGTCTCATTCGCCTCCACTGCAGACAAGACTCTTCCGGCGACACAGTCAAGCGTCTCTAATGCTCTTCTGTTGTGCAATTTGTAAGGTTATTTTTTTCACTTATTGCTGAGGGAAACTAAAGCTTTATTACACATGATTGGTTCTCACTGCCCTTTTTTTCTTTTCCTTGGGTTATATGTATGAAAAATTTGTTTAAACTGCTTGTCAGACATTTGGCCTCTCAAACATGAATTAATAATGGCTAATGATTGTTTCCTCCATCGTCGAACAAGCCCTAATTCATTATTATTTCTTTTGCCATGAATTTTTAATACGGACACTCCAGATGAAGTGGAATGTAAGTGAACCGAACACGAACATGTAAAGCATTTTTACAAAGAGGCTCCTGTCACTTAAATGTGAATATTCTATCGTTCGGTGAAGGACTGTCCCATGTTGCTGCAATCTGGGTTTGAAATTAAAGTTTCCTATTTTGGTGTATGAACTAGTTGAGCCACCGTCACACATGTTTGAACATGACATCGGCAATGTCTTGGAAAAAATAAAAAAACATAGGTCAATATACATTCACTGGCCACTTTATTAGGCACACCTGTCCAACCGCTAGTTAATTCCAATTTGTAATCAGCCAATCGCATGGCAGCAACTCAATGCATTTAGGCATGTAGACATGGTCAAGACGATCTTCTGCAGTTCAAACCAAGCATCAGAATGGGGAAGAAAGGTGATTTAAGTGACTTTGAATGTGGCATAGTTGTTGGTTCTAGACAGGCTGGTATGAATGTTCAGAAACTGCTGATCTACTGGGATTTTTGAGCACAACCATCTCTAGGGTTTACAAAAAATGGTCCGAAAAGAGAAAATCTTCAGTTCTGTGGGTGCAAATGTTTTGTTGATGCCAGAGGTCAGAGCAGAATGGCGAGAGCTGATAGAAAGGCAACAGTAACTCAAATAACCACTTGTTACAACCGAAGCATGCAGAAGAGCATCTTTGAACGCACAACATGTCGAACCTTGAGGCAGATGGGCTACAGCAGCAGAAAACCACACCGGGTGCCAGTCCTGTTTGCTTAGAACAGGAAACTGTGGCTACAGTTCACACAGGATCCCCAAAATTGGACAATAGAAGATTGGAAAAACATTGCCTGGTCTGATGAGTCTTGATTTCTGCTGCAACATTCGGATAGTAGGGTCAGAATTTGGTGTCAACATCATGAAAGCACGGATCCATCCTGCCCTCTATCAACGGTTCAGGCTGGTGATGGTGGTGAATGGTGTGGGGGATATTTTCTTGCCACATTTTTGGGCCCATTAGCACTAATTGAGCATCAATGCCACAGCCTACCTGAGTATCGTTACTGACTATGTCCATCCCTTTATGACTACAGTGTACCCATCTTCTGATGGCTACTTCCAGCAGGATAACGCGCCATGTCATAAAGCGTGAATCATCTCAGACTGGTTTTCTGAACATGACAATGAGTTCACTGTACTCAAATGGCCTCCACAGTCAGCAGAACTCAACCTAATAGAGCACCTTTGGGATGTGGTGGAACGGGAGATTCGCAATATGTATATGCAGCTGACAAATCTGCAGCAACTGCGTGATGCTATCATGTCAATACAGACCAAATGCTCTAAGGAATATTTCAAGTACCTTGTTGAATCTATGCCACGAAGGATTAAGGCAGTTCTGAAGACAAAAGTGGGTCCAACCTGGTACTAGTAAGGTGTACCTAATAAAGAGGATTGTTCAAAATGACACAATGTGCAATTCCCTCCTCTAACTGCAATCATTTAGATTGCAAGATCGTGTTTGCTTGTGTTTGTGTGCAATCAGTGTTAGCTTACATTTCCGGTATCCTTCGTTCACATGCATATGAGTCTATGGAATGAAAAGTGTGCCGCTGATTAATGGTTTGATTAATTGAATATTGTAAATTCCAGCCTCAACACAAGTTTAATCAACAGCATTTGTGGAAAAATATCGATTACCACAAATATACAATCATTCCATTTTATTTAATTAAAAACAGAAAACATCGAGACACAATGAAAGTGAATGTGGCCTATTTTTAGGAGCATTTTACATAAATGTAAAGCTAAGTAATTTATTCATTCATTCATTCATTTTCTTTTAGTCTTAGTACCTTTATTAATCAGGGGTCGCCACAGAGGAATGAACCGCCAACTTATCCAGCATATGTTTTACACAGCGGATGCCCTTCCAGCCGCAACCCATCACTGGGAAACACCCATACACTCTCATTCACACATGCACTCATACACTACAGTCAATTTAGCTTATTTAATACACCTATTGCGCATATCTTTGGACTGTGGGGAAACTGGAGCACCCGAAAGAATCCCACATGAACACAGGGAGAACATGAGTTAAAGCTAATTCAAGTTGTAATGCTGCTGTCATTTTTACAGGATTTATCTACAACTTTTTCATGTCAGCAATGTTGTTGTTTTATTCCACACTAAAATCATTAGGCATGTATACAAACTACATTAAAACTCATGGCAGATGCTTAAAATATAGGGAAAAGTGGACAAAATAATTAAACATTGGGAATTAAAATGATAATGTCCCTTATATCTATTCATATAACCAACTTTTTTTTTCTCCTAAACAAATAAAAAAAATAATTTATACCATGACTTACAGAGTACACCGAATAAAATGTCATTCAGTATAACAATATACACTATATAAAGGGTTATTTCACCCAAATTTGAAAACGTAATCATTAGTTACTCCTCTCAAGTGGTTCCCAAACCTTTATGAGTTTTTTTTTTTTCTGTTTAACACAAAAGGAGATATTTTGAAGAATGGTTTGAATCCAGGAGCCACTGACTTCCATGGTAGGAAGAACAAAAAATAAAGAAGTCAATGGTTACCAGTTCTAACATTCTTCAAAATATCTTCTTTGTGTTCAACAGAAAAAAAAACTCCAATTAGGAACAAATAAAAATGTGGAAAAAATGAGTAAATGGTTAAATGATCAGTTTTGGGTGAAATGTCCCTTTAACAATCACAGTGCAGCAACAATTAAAATAAAATAGAAAATAAAATAGTTTAATCTTTTGATGGAACATTTTTTGACCCATATTTTGACTTTTTTCAGAAACATTATTTGAAACATCCGACACTTGCTGTTTAATACATTTTCTATGAGGGCTGCACGATATTGGAAACGACTGACATTGCAATATTTTCATTCACTGCGATATATATTGCAATATAAATGCAAATTCACCAGAGGATTTTAATAGCTTGTAAAGAATTCATCATTTTAGATTGATTGGGATGATTCTGTAGTGAAGCGTATTTGCATAAAATATCATTTAAAAATGACAAGCATAGGTAAATACAACAGACCAAAGTTGCAAATAAATAATAATTGATTCTTTTCTGGGGAGTCAAACAGTATTCAGAAGCAGAAATGAAATAATCACTGAATAATAATAATAAAATTAACACTATATCATTTTAATTGAGTAGGTAATTATATAATGTTCAATTAATCTTTAAGCTACAAGCGTTTAATGTGCCTAAATGGCTCAAGTTTGCTTTAAATACTTATAGTCAGGCCTTAAAAAACACAAAGACAAAATTAAAACATAAAGTTACAATCTGAAATTACTCCACTATGTTTGTAGTAACTATGTTGTAAACTGTAATGTTTGGTCAACTATAGTCCCATCAACTCTGCAGATGCCTGCGATGTGACAGTTGCAGACTAGCGAATTGTGATATTGATGCTAAAATGACATATTGTGCAGCTCTTTTTCTGTGTATTAATCTTATTGGATTCGATTCATTTCTATATTGTATAATCAGTGGTGGAAAGTAACAAATTACAAATACTCAAACTACTGTAATTGAGTAGTTTTTTTCTCAGAAAATGTAATTTATTTAAAAAATGTGTACTTTTACTGTAATTTAAGTACATTTTTAGTGCTGTATCGGTACTTTTACTCCACTACTTTCCCTCTACCTGCAGTCACTACTATTGGGATTAGAAAAATCAATCCTGTGATTCCTGTCTAATCAAATCGCACATAGAAGGTAAATCACATCATGATGAACATGGACACTTTATAATTGCAGCCAACTGGAAGAGTTAAAAGTGTCCAAGAAGATGTCCAAAATCTTTAAACGCATTGACCCAGAGACTGTTTAGAAGCATGTCACTGATGAGATGATGACAGATGTTTACTGAATGATTGCCGAAATGGCCTTAAACACCCAGCAGGCACAAGACGTCAACATGACGTTAGATTGATGTTGTACCCCAACGTTGTGAGGATGTTGAGTCTGGTTTGGAAATGAAAATCGGTTTGACATCAGAACTCAACGTCCGACCAACTTCAATGTCCAACGACCAACCTAAAATCAACCAAATGTCTAATGATGTTACAGCTTGACATTGTGTGGACGTTACCACTATGATGTCTATCAGACATTAGATTTTCGTTGCCATACCTGATAAATAAATGTCAGTTTTTGACGTCAATATGATTTAAGATGTTGGCTCGACGTTGGATTTTGGTCACTTTCCAACACAACCTAAAATCAACCAAATATCAATGTCATTTGACGTTGTTATTGGTGATCAAAAAAACGTCTTTAGACACTGGCTTGACATCGAATTTTGTTCACGTGACGTCACAAACTAAATCTAACCTAATAATAATGTGTTATGACATTGTGTGCCTGCTGGGCAATAACTAAATGCACTACAGAATGTTACGTTTACACATCCATAAATTACATGTAAATGCATCAGCTTTTTACAGTGTAATACTCACTACTCTTCTTGAGTACTTTTGAAAGGCCTACTTTTTACTCATACTTTGAGTAATATTTACAACAGATACTGTTACTCTACTTGCACTACATTTTTAGCAAGTAATGGTACTTTTACTTAAGTATGGTTTTTCAATACTCTTTCCACCACTGTGTATAATAATATATGCATTGTAATCAGTTGTGCCACAAATGCTGGAGGTAAAACTAAACAAACCGAAGCCAGAATATTGCATCAAACTCAATCTCACTCAATGTTTTGGGACTTGAATGCAGTAAACAGCATGTGCACACACGCAGGAGCACCGAAAGGTTGCGAGACGAGCATTTGTGTCCTGTTTTCCCTTCCTCGTTCCTCTATTTTAGGGAATCTCTGAGCGCTCCATCAGAGCACTTAGCCGGAGAGCTGGTTGTGTGCATCAATTCACTGAGCTTTATAACGACTCCATCACTGTCATTCAGCCTGCATCTGACAAATGCCTGTGGTTTGCACATCAACAAGCACACGTTTTCTCTGGAATACCATTATTTTGGGTTGTCGCCATTTGTATGTACTTTTGTTCCCTAGATTGATTTACTCCTACAGGAATTCTTTCGTTTGTAGATCTGAACATCACACAAAACCCTAAAAAGACTAATTAGAGTTTCTCACTGGAGAAGCCCTGGAGATGTTTTCCACTCTGTCGTCTTTTTTTTTTTTACGCAACACCTTTGAGACTTTTACTTGGATCGCAGTGAAATCAATGAGCGCATTTACATGCACACCAATAAGTTACAAAAATCAGCTTTAAAAACTTTTGCTTTTAAGGGTAGTTGGTTCGTTTATAAGTATAGATTTCAAGCTTTATGAAGATATATTTCCTATGTCTGTGAAGCAAGTATTCACTGAGATTCCAGTACGCTGTTGACCACCAAACTGTTGTAAAAGCACATGTCCAAACTTTTCCCCCGGAGAATCGTAAGTTAATATCGATCGCTGATTGGCTCCTGTACTAGTAGACGGGGCTTCGCTCACCATATTGACTGCTACACTTTCCCTCAGAACTATATATGTGACACGTCTTGTGTATTCTACAGTCTTTGGTGAATGGAGGGTGTATGGGTGTTTCCCAGTATTGGGTTGCGGCTGGAAGGGCATCCACTTCGTAAAACGTATGCCGGAATAGTTGGCGGCTTATTCCGCTGTGGCGACCCCTGATAAATAAGGGACTAAGCTTAAAAAAATGAATGATGATTAAGTTTCAAACCTTTATGAAACTTTTGTTTTGAATTAATTGTTCAGAGTGTGTATCTAGGGCTGCATTTACACTGCAGATCTTGATGGTCAATTCCGATTTTGTGACTGTATCCGATTTTTTTTTTATGACCAGCTTACATCATCTTTTAAAAATGACTCGTATCTGATTGTCTGCACTTACACTGCACATGGCAAAGGCGCAGTGACCAGAAAAAAAGAGTGGGTGCTGACTGACAGCTGATAATAAAAAAGTGCCCTTTTTCTCCGATCCTGTATTTAATCTGTGCGCAGGGTTTCGTTTTTTTTTTGTTATTTTTGACAAGTTGTTTTACTATTGTTTATGACAAAAAAGTTCTCATTTGGCCAACTTATTTTTATCTAGGCCTTTTTAAACCAGTAGGCTTTGTGATGTAGTCCATTGCGTGATTTATGCATTTTATGTATGCAATAGTTTTATATTAGTTTACATTGGCTATGTGGCGAATACTGGGCTCTCTCTAGCTCTCTCTTGTTAACATGCTTTAATACCTGTGCTATATGACAATATATACGCTTTTTTTAGTCCTTGTGTATGAGATTTAAGGTTTGCGACTCTGCTGAAGTCTGCTCTGAAATGAAAGCGTCAGACTTGACGCCATTCGCTATGGTTTTAAATGATGTGCGACTGACAGGTGAAAATCCGATCTACCTGCTTACACTGCAGACACGAGGGCACGGATCTGATTCATATCAGATACATTTTCACATATGAACTAGGCCTGAATCTGGTTTGAGTAAATGGGAATCCATGTGATTTTTTTCCAGCCTACATGTACATGGGCCACATGGGAGAAAAAAATTGGAATTGAGTCACTTGAACCATGCTGTGTAAATGCAGCCTAAATGACAAAATCATGTGATTTAAGTGAACAAGGCTTCGCTGCATGAACTGTTCAATGATTTAAAGGTTGTCATAACATTAATGAGATTGTTGATGTTTTAATGAGATATTTGGAAAATTAAAAGGAATAATTATAGTTAATAGTTTTTGATTGGCCTAAATAGCAGAGCCCACCATGGAGCAAACAATATAATCCCTGAAAATGTATTAAAGAACGCATAGTATGCATACTTTTAATATTTCATGATATTAGATTTTATAATTGCATTTGATCGGTTATACTTTTAATGAAACATTTGCGATATGATTAAAACAGCCAGTTGTAATGCATGTATTGCTTAAGTCTTTGTTTTGTTTACATGGTTTTGACCAAAGAGTGTCCCTAGTGTACTGTTTCAAGCCCTTTAAAACCGTGTATCTCTTTTTTAGGAAGCAATTGGTTCAATTGTTTTGAAACTTTAAAAAGCTTTATTTCTCCCATCAACACTGATGCATTCCAAACGATACATAGTGTTATAGTATACAGTATAGGGTGAAAACAATCATTGCCATCATATTGAAGTGTTGTTCCAAACTGAAGTGCTTAAAACTGGCCACTACTAAGACCCCCTCGGAACGAAGGATTTTGAGAGGTAAAACTGATGGACACTTAAGGCCTCCATGATCTTTTGCACCAGAAAGTTGTTGGTTGTCACAAAATGACAGCTGGAAGCTCGGAGTTCAACTTTACTTATAAATAAATATTGTGACACCTACTTGAAAAATAGAACACCTCCTTGATTATTTCATTGATGTCTTCCAAAAAGATATATTTTATGACCATAGCACCCTTCATCTCTTCAAAGCCTTTCTAAATGGAATGCAGCATCCGTCAAATTGTTGACTAACGTCTCGTGTGTGTCTTGTCACAAAATTTTGAAAAAAAATCCTACACGGTTATAATATTTATTAAGGTGTGAACTTACAATGCAACCAAATTAGCAGCACTCCACATTTTAATTCCAACTACTTTTATAATAGTAATAGAAGAGAAGCAGAACTCAAAAGTAGAAACCGAGTGCATCAATGGAGGTCAAGATGTTTGTTTCTAGGGCTTAAAATCCATTAAATATGACCTTTTGTAAGTAGACTTTTTGTATGTAGACTCTAAAGGGGTTTTTATGTGGAAAAAGTGTCATGGTCATCCTACAACTTTTCTTAAATCAGAAATGTTTCTATGGTAGATTCTTAAGCAGGATTGTTGTCTTACTTATGTTCATATCAGAGAATTGTTGTCCAAATAACAAACACATTGTAATTCACACCATTGTTTCTTCCATGTCCTTCATTTCCTTGTTGTTTTTTTTAACTCCTAAAACTGAAGCGTCTCTGAATCCAAAGGCCAGTGAAGTCAAACCGCAATCGCCCTGGAGTCTAACTCATAACCCACAAACCCCTGCACGCCGCGCTCCTCGCACATCCTTAGAAGTAATTGGATATGGAGTGATCCCGCTCTTTTTGGGGTGGCCGTTATCTTGATGCTTTGGGCTAATTAGTTCATCTTACCTGACTTCTTACAGTCTGAGTGAATCCGGGCAATTACGAAGCGCGATCCCTCGAGCGATCAGACGAGAAGAAGCGATCTGCTCTGAGGTAGTGAGTGTTGCCGCCGTCCCTCACGAGCCACAGTCCTCATTACTGGCCAGCAGTCAGAGCTTATGACTGAAAGCGTCCATCTGTTTAAGGAGCAACCCGTAGAGGTTACAGAGGGTCACCACTTCCATGATAATGCTTATGGATAATAGATCAGAGCCCATATATGCATATGGAGAGGAGCAGATCGTGAGCTCCCCCTTCTGGACGCTACAGGTAGGCTCTTGAGAGCACATTTCACAGATGTGTGAAGATATTAAATGTAAATGTCGACAATTTTCAACCATCCATTAAGGAATTGAATTTTTTTTTAGTTTACAAGTTGTAATTCAGACTTTTCTGTGTTTAGTTTGTATGTTATCTTGACTTTTTTCTTTGACATTTTTTTCCAAACTCCTAACTTATTAGTTTGAACTAATAATAATAATACATTTTATTTAAAGCGCCTTTCAAGAAACCCAAGGTCACTGTACAACATTATATAACAATTCAATAATTAAAAAATAAACCAATAGTATAAAAATAGAGAAGATGATAAAAACAAAGACATGATACAGAGTGTAGTATGCAGTTATAAAGAGTAAGTTATTTTTAAGAACTATGCTTCTATACTTGTGCAAATATAATGCTTGTTTTTTTTATTAATATTTATTACTCAATAAGACTACATCAATACACGACTGCATTTTTTTGTTATATTTTTATTTATTTTAAACTTAAAGTTAAGAGTTTTGGCTTCAAGTCAGTCTGCTGAATTTTCCTCATTTATCTTACTAAAAACAAGAAAAGTTTTTTGATACATTATTACAACCTTTATAAGGACACATAGACCCATGTCAATTTGATTTATTTTTATTATATAACAGCTTTAATCCATGTAAACTCATTCATGCAAACCCAAATTGTTTATTTTATTTTCTCATTGTTGTTATTACTTCTTTTCCTCTTTATGTTACATTTACAATTAAGAGATATAAGTGTCATGCTTCCCTGTTATTGTACAAGTTTGACATATATATATATATATATATATATATATATATATATATAATTATATTAGAAAATAACCCTGTTATTATTATTTAATTTAGCATTTATTTATTTATTTTTATTTTTAGGAACAAATATTAAAAGCACAAATAATAAATAAGATTAAATTTAAAAAATACAAATTTTGACAAAGCATTATGGATAGGTTCACTATGTAACTTTAAAAAATACATAGGTACTTATTTCAGCACTTTGATCTGTTATGTTGACTTTTATCATAAATAATAAATCCCATGACATAAATAGGACTGTCGTTAAAAATGTATGGCAAAGGCAAATGCACTAAATATTGAGGGACAGTTCACCCAAAAACAAAAAGGTTTTACTATAAAATTTACTCACACTTAAGTTGTTCCAGATAGTGTTTTCCTGCTACTGTCATTTCTAACTTGAGATGTATACTAATGATAAAATCAATATTTGTCCACTGATCTGTGCTATAAATACAATTTCTGTATGATTCAAATGACTTCATCCATTTTTATGATCAAAATCGCTGTATTTTACGTATTTCCTGTTTAATTACAGCATAAAAGGCAAGGTGTGCCTCACATCAGATTGTGCAATCCCAAGCACACTGGCTTGAGTGTGTGCCTTTTGCTCACTCAGTGTATGCTGCCAATGTTATGCTTTATAAAAATGTTTTTATACATACTAAAAATTTTTATTATATGTCCTTACCTTCCATATAATAGGTATTGTATTTCACGTACGTCTATCACTTATTTAGTGTTAGGATCTGACATAAAGCCACACTGAAAAGACATGAGGCTCTGCCGCACTGAAGAGGGAGCTCGTGAGCTCATGTTTTTCTTGTTCAGTGGTTGCACTTCTTCTTCTACGCAGTATAGTTCAACAGGAGTTGGTTATTTTATGTTTTGCTCTGACTGAATGCAAAAACATGTGGATGTGGATATCAGCTCAAAATTTTCTCAAAATTGGACTTTCAATCAAAACGTGAATATATAATAGACGACCAATGCCAGAGCTAAAGGACTTGCTTCAAAGGACAGGGCAGAAGATTACATGATCATTTCAGAGTAATTCAAGTCATGTCAAGACTTCATTTACAATTACTGTAGGTAAGGGTGCTTTAACACCTAGACTTTTGTTCCGGAACCTGGCGCGTTTGCCCAGTTAGCACGGTTCGTTTAGCATATATGAACAGGCCAATCGCGCTCGGATCCGCGCCAAAGCAAGTGCACGTGCATCTGCTGTGGTGCTGTTTGTTTGTTTGTTTGTGCGTGCGTGCGTGCGTGTGTGTGAATGAGAGAGAGTGCATCTGCCGTGTTGCTGTGTGTCGCTTGTTACAGCTGTCTGTAGCATCCAGCTTGGTGTTTTTTGGAAGGCATATTTAATTGCTCAATATGTACCTGCCATGTGTATAGAAAGAATGCTGGTATGAGATATGAAACGGTAGTTGGCAAATATATCAGGTGGATATGTTTGTAAATCTGACTTTTGACTTTGAAAGGGTCAGTGCCTCACCAGCACGTCATTGAACTATATACATATATTTTGATATCAGGGCGGCACGGTGGCTCAGTGGTTAGCACTGTCACCTCACAGCAAGAAGGTCACTGGTTTGAGTCCCAGCTGGGTCAGTTGACATTTCTGTGTGGAGTTTGCATGTTCTCCTCGTGTTCGCATGAGTTTCCTTTGGGTGCTCCGGTTTTCCCCAAAGTCCAAAGACATGTGGTATAGGTGAAATTAATAAACTAAATTGTCAGTAGTGTATAAGTGTGTGTGTGTGTGTGTGTGTGTGTGTGTGTGTGTGTGTGTGTGTGAATGAGTGTGTATGGGTGTTTCCCAATACTGGGTTGTGGCTGGAAGGGCATCCGCTGCATAAAAACATATGCAACCTCTGAAGTAGAGACTAAACCGAAGGAAAATTAATGAATGAATTTGATATTATTTTCAAAAATGAAATCAGAATAGCATATTTTCTTCTCACCATTCAGAGTTTACACATGACAATGTTTTCCTCCTCAGAATTAAAAACTGAACTTTATCTAAGAGTATTTTTTTTTTCTTTGTGGAGTTTTGTACGAGCTAACATTACCTCAATCCTCAAAATACAGAAATGCAAAAATAAATACAATAGCAAAGGTACAAATTAAAATAGGCAGGTCTAATTTTCTCTGTTTTTTTTAATGCACGGATTTAATATACTGATACACATTTACAAGAGCTCCAATTGCCTTTTTACACCGTGTAACAGAAGTTTCCAGAATGTGTCTGTGATGTTTCAGGTATAAATACTCATCAAATCATTTATTATATCCTGTTGAAAATGTACATTTTTGGGTCAGAGGGAATTGTTGCTGTTTTTGTATCTGCGGCATTAAATGCAAATGAGCTGGTTCTCTCCACCCACTCTTTGGAACATTTAGAGTCAGATGTCAGGATAAACACAGCAAAATGACAGACAGCAACTAAGACATGATGAAATAGAACCACAGTCACAAATACTACATTAAGATGAATGAGCCACACGAAAATGCCATTACATCATTCACTGTGTGCACACACACTAGAGCTGCACAATTAATCGCAAAAAGATCGCCATCTAGATTCGACCCCCTAGACGATCTTAATCCAGCATTTATACGATTCTGCCAATCATATTTTCAAGTTCAGGAGAGAAGCAAAGAGGGCAGCACAAGTCTTCACGTTGTTTTACATACAATGTTCAGCAACGTGTACACCTCCAAATGGTGTTGAAAGAGTCATATACTGTATTTATAAGGTATAATTCATACAAAAAATGTCATTTCTGTCTTCATGTAATGATGTATTCGTGGCGCGAGCTGGGTAAGCTGTTACCACAGAGAGGGCGGGCGCGCGCCTGCGAATGAAGTCTACTTTAGTGAACAGAACTTGCATAGACTGTGAATAACAGGTAATAAAGTTGTAAATAACATTCAGTTTGTGGCACAGAGTGATCGTTCGGGATGTATGAACCGCACTTAGCAGTGAAAATGAAACCGAAAGCTCGCGCACATAATTTAAATAATTATATTGCATTTTAGAGTTATGATTATGACAAGCATTTAATATGTTTTTTTCTTTTAAAGCGAACACAGAGTGTTGTGCATGAGAAAAAATGTTTAACAGTGCCAGTATAACTACTCTAGCCTATATAATGATTAATATAATGCAAGAGGGGAATCTGATAATGACAAATGTCTCATTTTACCAGTAGAAAAAAATGGTCTAACAATGTTGTCAATGACAGATTGCAAGCGTACATCAAACATAATAATTCAACATCAGAATTATGAATAGTTGTATTCTGAATTAACAATAATAATAGTCTACTTGTATTAACCTTTATTTTACATCTACAGAATCGTGAGAAAATTGTGATTTTTATTTTAAGCAAAAAGATCGCGATTCTCATTTTAGCCAAAATCGTGCAGCTCTAACCAACACAAGCATGTTTAACACATTGTGCTGTTTTGCTCTACTCCAATCTACTTGTGGCAAATATTACAAGATGCCCACCAAACAGGTAAATATGCTGCGGCATTCACTAACTTACTGTACAAAATAAACCCGATTTAACATCCACAAAGCTGGAATTCTGTTGTGTGATTGAAGCTTTCTCGTTCATAGTTGTGTGAACCATGCAGCTGTGGTGGTTCCATCGGTTATAAACTACGTAGCTCAAAAAGTACAGTTCATGATGATGCTACAAAAAATACAAAGTGTACCACTTACTGCTTCTTGAGTTTGACCAGAGTTGGAGCAGATCTTTTAATCTCAGTTAATACTGAGACATGGTAATACGTGCCTGTCAGTTAATATTGATATGGCGAATTATTTGGCATTTTTTACATTGCTAGCAAGACAACGTATCCTGCTGCTATGGAAACAGGAAAAAGCACAACATGCAATGCAAATGCAAGATTTGTGAAAAAGAACTCAACTTTCACTGCTCAGGTCTCTGTTTGTGTACAGACAACATGTGGGTATTGAGATCTCCATTGTGTCTTCTTGTGCTTAAATGTTTAAATGTACTGGTGTGTTACTAAGTGTTTGCAATCATGTCATTTCCTCTTGCCCTTTATATAATTTAAGTTGAGGTTGTGATGTGTTTGATTTGAAACGGCAGTGGTCCTGCTACCTTTGAGACAAGACACTGCCTGACTAATGAACTACAGTCACACTCATCTACATTACGCCTCTGACCTTTCAGAAACAAATGGAGAAACAGATTACCTCAGATTGTTGAGTGTGCTCACAACTCTATTTTTACACATGAAAATTACTTTCATTTTCAAGCTGACACTCATAGAAGTGACAAATTTTTCCTAAAACTAATAGTTTACAGTATTTCCTTGCACTCATTGGGAAAAGCAAGCAGTGAGCCTCTAAATATATCTTATTTGTCTTCAGCTGTGAAGCCTTTGAACAAAGTAGAACATCAGAATTATATCCTCAAAATAATGAACTCATGCCTTGTTTTCTACATCTACCACTGTTTTCTTAAAAGCCTTCCATCTCACACTAGTAAAGCAAAATAAAAATAAATAAAGAGAAAAACTCTATTAGTTAGAATCTAATGGAAGCCTGTTTCTGCCAGAGGATTAAAAAAATATGTAATTGAAACTCTCTTGCCCCCACGATTTAGATTCGCAAAACAGAGCCAGAATTTTACGCAGCGGATGCCCTTCCAGCTACAACTCATCACTTGGAAACACCCATACACATTCATACACTACAGACAATTTAGCTTAGCCAATTCACCTGTATACTGCATGTCTTCGGACTGTGAGGGAAACCGGAGCACCCGGAGGAAACCCACGCGAACACGGGGAGAACATGCAAAACACACAGAAATGCCAACTGACCTAGCCAAGGTTCGAACTAGCGACCTTCTTGCTGTGGGGCGATTGTGCTACCCACTGCACCACTGCGTCATACAATATTAATTTATATTTGAAAGAAAAATAAGTTTAAAGCTTATTTCTCATGATTTTGAGTTCATATTTCAGTTCCATTTTCTCTCTCTCTCTCTCTATTTCTCTCTCTCTTTCTCTCTCTCTCTCTCTCTCTCTCTCTCTCTCTCTCTCTCTGATTTGCAACATTTTGTTTTTGGAATTTATAGGTTTTACAATTCTATGTCAATTCCAACTCTTTTTTTGAGAGTTTAAACTTAATTTTCAGAATTAATAGTTTATAGTCTATAGTTTTAAGTTAGATGTTTATTGCATTTTTATGCTAGCATAGTTTAAGTTTCAATTTTGTCTGTGTTTTCTGTTTTCATCACATGAATTGCTTTTAGCAATTTTAAGTTTATTACATAATCCCAAGGCTGTTTATATCGAAGTTGATATTTACTGTACCATATTGGTGTTTTGTAACATCTAATTTTTACAAGGTGGGTTGTTAGCCCAACGCTCAACCCCCAAACTGGAGGACCAGGACATACACACATACTCTACGGACAATTTAGCTTACACAGGAATGCCTACGGACACAGCCGGGATTCGAACCAGGGACCTTCTTGCTGTTAGGCAACATCGCTACCCATGGCACCACCGTGCCGCCTTTGAGTTTATTGCATTTCTGATTATCTTATAGATTCTCAATTTTTCAAAATTAATTTTGGTGCAATATAGAGCACATTGATTCAATAAGTTAAATTGTTCTCTTGTATCTACACAGTAGCTGTGTGGCTTATGAAAGATCATAAGCCCGTAAATTACCCCTGCGTTGAAAAGTTTTTATATTGACCATATTTAGAAGGGTCAAGAATAGGGCTTCACGATTCTGGCTAAAATGAGAATGATTTTTTTTTTGTTGTTGCTTAAAATATAGATCTTGATTTTCTCACAATTCTGTAGATGTAAATTAAAGGTTAATACATTTTTATATTGCAATGGTGGACCCTCTCTGGTCTCCCAGAATTTTTGAGACAAATGTTGGCAGGTATGCCTGTTATTGACAGCCTATGCAGGTTCGGTTTGCTAAAGTAGACATCCTTAACGGGCATCCTCTGTAGTAAACACACAGCTCATGGTCAGCTCTCGTGTGATTTCGCGGCCGTGAATACATTACATGAATACAAAAATTACATTTTTGGATGAATTATACCTTAGCAATACAGTATGTGACTCTCTCAACACCATTTGGAGTGTTCCACAGTGCTGAGAAACATAAATATAACAATCTGAAGACTTCCACTGCCACTGCATCACTCCTGAACTTGAAAATGTAATTGGCTAAATCGTAGAGACGCTGGATTAAGATCTTGTGGGGGTCGAATCGAGATAGCGATCTTGTTTTGATTAATCGTGCAGCCCTAGTCGAGAATATATATAAGCCCTCCTATTGAAATCGATGGTGTTTATTCTTAGCAACATACAGAAGACTATGTAAAACATAGGGGTGGGCTTTTTAGCCTCTCTGCCTCTCTCATTTTCAAAATAAGAGTCCCACTTACATAGTAAGTTTTATATAAGCTTAAAAAAAACTTCAAAATAAGGGCAAAATGTTGTAATTTGACTGGGGACCATTGTGATCAATCAAATTCAGCCTGAAGCATGCATATCCTATGTGCTGCGTAACAGTCTGTGTTATGTTCCAATTGGCCTGATTTTTACCAGGATTTACATGAAAACAAGGAAACAATGGTCTATGAGTCTCCTGGTGTGTCACTTCCATGTACTGATCACTTATTATTTATTCAGATTTTCATAATATGACACCTTTAAAGAATGTCCTTTTTATGATCTATCATGATATTTATCCACTTGAAATGGTTGTGAAATAAGAAAAAACAGGGCAATGCATGATTTTGTCCTTTGTGAATTGATTAGATTGTTGTAAGATGGATGTTGTTAACAAAATAAGGGAAGATTGATGAATGGATGAAGGCAGAGCAGTAACGAGACACGCACTGATAGCTCCTGAAAGGCATTCTATCTGACCAGAAGTATTTTCGAGAGGACAGGGAAGGTTATGGGATTTGATAAAAGATTATCTGAGCAACTGAATTTTCAGAAAATAAAAGAAATGCGCAAATAAATTGTTTATAACAAGCACTATATAAACATACCACAAGTAAATTTTGATTTCATTGCAACTTTAATTATCACAATTGAAAGTTCATAGGCTTCTGGCAAGTCTTTAACTTATTTTTTTTGTAATTATGTTTATATTCCAAAATTCTGACTTTAAATCTCACAATTATGAAAAGAATAATTGTGATGTTTTTTTCCTTTCAGATATAAGCTTTCAAACAGGTTCACTCGTATTTCTTCAGTTTTTTCAAAAGCATGTGTTCTTTAGAAGTGATTCATAATGATATTATAAAGTCTACAATAGCAGCTCCTTTAAAAGGTAAGCAGCGGCAAAGCATTTTTATGAGCTAACAAAAGTTCAGTCTTGTTTGTTCTACCAGCCATGAAACCTGCAGCATTTAGAGCAAGTCTCCAGCTGTCACTTTGACAAAAACCTTCAAATCATTCAAATGTATTTTTGTCTCAACATGCACGTCTTCGTCTCTGCTTGATGAAGGAAGTCAGGGTGACTTAGTTAACGTGTGTGTAACAGTGTTGCCCTGAAGTCACATTTATTAAACCTAAATTAGCAAGGCCTAATGAGTTTTGATTTGTGACTGCACAGCCCAATAAAGATCTTAAGGATATGCAAAGACTAAATTGTCTGTGACGGCTCGAGAGTGGCCACTTTATGCTTGACTGACTGGCCATTAGTGCTGATTTGAAAGGCTGGTTACTCGCCTCAGTTCATAAAGTTCACCTCTAGTCAATCGCTGTCTTTCTCAAACTGTTTCACTGTCTCAATCTTTAAAGGAGTCTTTCAGGTCTTTCAAAAAGGTAAGCTCTACTGGTACGACAATTGATACTAATGCCACTAGTTTGTGAAATTTTTACATAATATGAATGCAAAATTCATAAATCCCTGAGGGACAGTGCATGGGGGAGGTGGTGATTGTAACTTATATACTTTAAGTAATTGTGTATGTAGTAAAACATCACAGATATGGGTAAGGTAAAAATCCATTTCCCAAGTTTCCCTTTGCCTTTCTCTTGTCCATTACCTTCACACAAACACATCTAGTGTAAGAGAATAAAGTCAATAATTGTGGAACTCCAGTGTGTAAGGCTGCTGTTAGGGCTATTTATTTAACTTTAAACATTGGATGAAGTGATTGTTTTCTCTGTTATACAGATGATGCCAATATATTTCCATTGAATCCACTATATTAGTAATAATAATCTTACAAGCTTGATGAATAGTTGTCTACAACAGACGCAAACAGCATGACCACAACAGCTCAATATTGTCTGACTGCAGACTTGCATATGCAAGCTGAGGCTGCACTCACACTATGTACAGTTGCCTTGAACCGGGCCAAAGCACGGTTGTCCCCCCTCCCGTCTCCCCCGACGGCCCGCACTCACATTACATTCAGGCCTGGGCGCGCTTACGTCATCGATACTGCTCAGTTAGCGCTCTCGCTCAGCACAGTGGAGATTTCTTTAGTTATATCGTTTAAGTCGTTTGATATGCGGTGACGCAGTCTAATATTTCGCTGAACAGATCAGCCACTTTTGACGCTCATAAACAGTCCTTGTGCAGGAATTAGCACATTTGCTGAAGGCGCAGCTGACGTGCAGTGAGGGATTTGCGTCTTTAATAATCTACGACAGTTTGCGTTCATTGAACAGTACGATTGATTAATTAATCCATATAAAACAGTCCCTTAAAAGTCACGTTTTGCTTTCAGTTTCGGGCTCAGACACGCTTGCAATCACACTGTAAGTGTACCGCGTCTGAGCCCAAGTGAACCGCGCTCAGGCCTACCTCTTCCAACCGGGCCAGGGCCGCCCAAGTGAACCGTGCCTGAGCCCAATTCAGAGCACTCACACTTCTCAAACGATCCGGGAAACAGGCCTGGGCACGGTTCGTATAGCATAGTGTGAGTAAGCCCTGAGACACGCAGTCTTAGACATGCAATCTCAGACTCAATACACTCAATAGAGCTAGTGATGTCACTGTAGGTTGAGGCAGGCTTTAGGTGTGCACATTAAAAGCATTGCATGCAACTTAGCAGCTTAAAGTTGTCTAGTGAGTAGGGATGCACCAAAATGAAATTTCTGTCAAAACCAAAAATTCTGGATGCAATAAAGCTGAAATTCTTTAAAATATTTATTATTTTATGAATTTCCCAGAGATGGGTTGCGGCTGGACGGGCAACCGCTACGTAAAAACATGCTGGATAAGTTGGCGGTTCATTCCGCTGTGGCGACCCCGGATTAATAAAGGGACTAAGCCAAAAAGAAAATGAATGAATGGATTATTTTATGAAACAATTTTATGTATTTTCTTTTCTTTTGCTGACAATTATATGTACCCGAAACAATTTATATCTCATGTTTAACCATTGTAGTGACATACATGATTGCAGTTTCCAGAAGTGGTGTCTGAGGAAAAGCTGCTCTCTGTGAGTTACATGATTACATGAGCACATCTCTGAAATTGGTGAAACACTCTTTCAAACAAGCACATTTTCCTATAAACTGGGCATTTAAAGTCTAAACAACCACAACCACCTCCCAAAAAATATCCAAAACTACAATCTATGAAATTTTTTCTGACAAATAGATATACTTAAAGGGCACCTATTTTACTCCTTTTTCAAGATTTTAGAGAAGTCTAGAATGTGTCTAAAGGTTTCAGCTCAAAACACCCATCAGATTATTTATTATACCTTTTAGAACATTGGAATTTTCTGCTCTGAACACAATGCAGCTGTTTATGTTGCCGGTGCCTTTAATGCTAGTTCTCCCAGCCCCCACCATTATTCCCACGTGTGTCAGAGTGTGCTTCAATCTCAGCACAGTGAATGAAGCAGATCTCATGTAACTTTAGAGAACTATAGTAAGAACTTTCCCAATGATTATTTGATGTATTTGTTGTGGAGTTAATTTGAGCCTTTCTGCAATGATGAGTCACACATACTGTTGTTACAAAGTTCACACACAGACACACACAGCGGACAAACACAGAGCACGCATTTAACTTTGCACTGTTTTTGCACAGCAAATGTGACAGAATACATGCTAATATCCATTGCTGTATGGATATCTGTTATGTTAATGTACAAAATAAATCTGATTTAAGTCCACAAAAAGAAATTAAAGCGTCTTCTTTTATAATTGTACTGACATGCGACTGTGACATGACGGTAAAATTGCTGTAATTCATTACAAACATGCACTGTTTAAAAATGTTTTAAACTTGTAAAACTCATTCTTGATCACATTTGATGATGATTGGTGATTCAATTCAATTCACCTTTATTTCTTTAGCGCTTTTTTTGTAGATTGTGTCAAAGCAGCTTCACATAGAAGATTATAGTAAATTGTAACAGTGTCAGTTCAGTTTTCAGTGTTTAAGTTCAGTTCAGTTTAGCTCAGTTCAGTGTGGTTTAATAATCACTACTGAGAGTCCAAACACTGAAGAGCAAATCCATTGATGCGCAGTTCTAAAGATCCCGAACCATGCAAGCCAGTGGCGACAGCGGCGAGGAAAAAACTTCACCAATTGACGAAAGTGAAGAATTAAAAAACCTTGAGAGAAACCAGGCTCAGTTAGGGATGACCATTTCTCCTATGGCCAAACGTCTTATGCAGAGCTGCAGTCTAGGCACCGGAGGCTGGAGAATGCAGGACCTCAGCGAAGACTCGTCTGTCCCTGGAGTGTCACAGGAGGTCTCATGCTCTCCATTCCATCATGACCACCACAGCAGCTGCTTAGGATACGACCTGGTCCAGGATTATGAAGACCTTGGGATCATCTCGTCGCTGGTCATCACTGGCACTGCATAGTCTGAGGGCCTCGGGAGGAGTATCCCCAGGTTAAATAGAGAATAAAGAGAATAATTAGCGTAGCTGCTGTTCATAGTGTATTTAAACGAGATGCAAAAACCTGTGTGGGGCACATCATGCGTCATACCGCTAAGTGATGCACTGAGTGTATGCTTTGCTAAAAAGATTTTTAATTTAGTTTTGAATTGCGAGAGTGTGATATGAAGAGTTGCAAAAGATGCAAAACTCTCTAAATCTATCAGACCTTATTTCTTGTAAATAAGTATTTTCTATCAGGCTCCTCTGATTAGGTTCAGCAGTTTCATTTTATATGTAATGATAAGGTTATAAGCTGGTAAATAAAATAGTTTTTTTTTTTTTTATAAATGTCACCTTAGGCAATTCTTCGGTTGTTAACAAGGTAGATTTTCTTTTGTGTCAAAACCAGCTAAATCCACTTGTGCTTTTTGTTTTTTTGTTTTTTGCAAAACCTCTAAATTCACCTATTGGGACAAGATCGTGTATTTAGTTAAAAATCAATAAAGATGCTATTAGAAAGTATTTTACCAAACATAAAACACATTACACAAACCATCTAAGATTAAAAATACATAAGTCTGTCAGGTAAATGACAGTACTGCAAGTAGAACAGAGCAAAACATTGAGATGCAATGTCCATTTATGTAAAAAGCTTATCAGACATATAGTATAAAGTAATATAAATAATGTGTAGTTTTATACATATTTATCTTTTTAAAAATAGCTTACATTAGCAAATAAAACACAAGGTAGGTCTTCTGTGCAAAAAAGGGATGTCTCTCTAGAAGCTGTTATTCATTCATCCTCACCATTTTCAAGGTCTTGACCGTAACATCTCTTTTTTGTCTCTTTTGTTTATATAATGTCATAGCATCCATGTGAAAAGAACGGCATCTTGTTTAACTTCATCTTTCATGAAATGGAGTTGCCGTTTAATGTATAGTAAATTGGACTCATTCAGAGTAGCGTCGCTGCGCAAAAAAACGTTATGAATGCATGTTACACTTCTGACTGAACAGTGTGTTTTCATTTTGTTTTTTTTCTTTTATGTTTTGAGGTGAGGGACGTTTTCATTTGCCATTTAGTGACAGTCGGACAGGCTCATGCCAATCATCAAACTCAATCTTTAAAATCTAATTCTGAATCGGAATAAAACAGTCTCCTCATAAAAGCCAGCTTATCAGCGTTTAACTACATTAAAAACATATGATTCGATTTGCGCCTTCTGATTGGTTCTTGGAACACATCAGCTTTTGCTGTCAAAGGCTTTTGCCAACAAACTATTATTTCTGAATGGCCTGACGCTGGGATTTAGATAATTTGAAGCAAAAATATTTATTGAACGTACTACGTGCCTAAAAGCATTTGCTCAATGTCATTATCTCATTTTTGGCTTTTGCGTCTGAACTCTTCATTACTTGAAACAAATTATATCTCATTTTTAACTATTATAGTGGCAAACATCAGAGCCAAGGGTAGATTCCAGATAGGATGTCTGAGGAATGACTGCTTTCTGTGAGATACTTGAGCACTATAGAGCTCTGGAGCTCCCATGCCTGAAATTGGTGAAACAGGCACATTTTTTAAATAAACTTTGTAGTCTAAACAACCACAACCACATCCTAAAAATTCCCAAAACTGCAATCTGTGACACATCAACAGTAGTATTTGTAAATGTCTAGTGTTTTTGGCCGTCTGCCATGGCACTCACTGTGAGTGATACAGTACAGATGTAGACTTCCACTGTAAAAGTGCATTCCTGAAACCTTAATATTTTCTTATTTTTCCAAACTGAGCCACAAGTCTCAAAGATTTTCTGCGGTAATCAACAACATATTGTGTGAGAGCTTACATTTTATTGAATCCAGAACCTTTATTTAAGCTGACTGACCTTCACAGAGAAAATACTTCCAACAGATAAATAAATCTTTACCATTATCTTCTTTGAACAAGCTGCTGAATGGAAAGGTTGAATCTGTCCGGCTCCGGTGTCTTTTTAGTGTGAGTTCCACTCTTTATTTTCCAGACAATCTTTTCAGCGCCGTGTACAACAAGCAGTGAAAGACAAGAAAGAGAAATCTATTTTGAGACTGAGCTGAGACTGGATTTGGTTTGTGTGAGGCATATTTCCGTCTGTTGATAGCGGCTGTGGCCCGGGCAGCATGAGCTGGGAATAGACAGATAAAGGGTTTAGTGCACCTCACGGAGTGTGGGATGGAGCTGGACCTCTATTCTCCCTGACCTCATACTGTACTGCTGGGGCGATGGGACGGAGCAGAGGTCAGAGAGGAGGACAGCATTCATGGACTCGCATTATAATGCACATCCGCTGTGACACTTCCATCTGCGCATCTCCCGCTGAGGGAGCCCAAAAACTAGTGATAATGAACAATACGTCACCAAAATAAATGTGCTGCTGCACTCGGGGTGTAAAACATGATTGAGATTTGCTGCTGGAGTTCCTGATCCTGTGGCATTGTACAAAGACTGTTCTGCATGCATGTATTCATACATTATGTTTGAGAAATGTGATGCACTTCCATCAACTTACCTTATTTGTCTGTCATCTGTTTCTCCATTCATGTGTCTAACCAGGAAGTCAAGTCTATGGTATAGCCAGCATGCATCAGGATGGCGAATGGAAATTGATAGGGAGCTTTAGATGCACTTCATTGATTGTCTGTGTTCAGCAGATTTCCCAGCTCAGGAAAGTGAAACCATCTAAGTGATTTCAGGAGTGTTAATGTATGACTCTCTGCAGACTAACAGACAGCAGCGGACAAGCCCCATAACTACATTAAGGTGAGTGAAAGATGCTAAATATGCGACTCATTTTAGCTATAGAAGAGCAAAAGCTAACAACCTTCTCAATATTGTAGCAAGGTGAATAAAAATACATTTTTATATTTTAACATTTATACATATTTATCATGCCAAAATTGTTTTTTTTTATGCAAGCTTAATCCTTTTCTGCATTTTTGCAAAAAAAAAAAGATCAATATCTGATACTACACCAAGATCATCCAACATAATCACATGACTGTAACCTTTTGATTTAGTTTTGAACTTTTGAATTCATATGATTGTGTATGATCCCATTGTGTACAAGGCAGCACAGTAGCTCAGTAACTAGTACTGTTGCCTTACAGCAAGAAAGTCGCTAGTTTGAGTCTCGGCTGGACCAGTTGGCATTTCTGTGTGGAGTTTGCATGTACTCCCCATGTTCACGTAGGTTTCCTCCGGGTGCTCCAGTTTCCCCCACAGTCCAAAGACATGCACTATAAGGTGAATTAAAAAAAGGAAATTGACCGTAGTGTGTGTGTGGGTGTTTCCCGGTACTGGGTTGGGGCTAGAAGGGCCTCCACTGCATAAAACATATGCTGGAATAGTTGGCGGTTCATTCCTCTGTGGAGACCTCTGAAATAGAGACTAAGCTGAAGGAAAATTTATGAATGGTGTCCAAAGTGCAATATATCTTTTCAGGCATATTTATAGCAAGAGGCTAATGATAATATAATGAAGATTAAACACTTAAGTTCATACAACAGCCCCAACATTGTTATTGTTATTTCAAATTTTTATACTTTATACTCATTCAGTCCACCAGATTTCACTCTTTTCTCAGCAAGATGTTTATTAATTATGTAAAATGTATGATCACTTACTATTTTATACATTTTAATATGTACATGCCATAACAAGAATTAAGTGTCATGTAAATCTTTATACTTTGCTACCATCCTTCAAACCATTAGCTTTTCCCATTAGTCAGAAAGAATAAGGAATAACACTTTAGAATAATGGTCTGTTGTTTACAAGTAACTAATAGGTAATACTACATTAACACTTACAGTGGGACAAATAAGTATTGAACACCACCATTTTCTCTGAAAACATATTTCTAAAGGTGACTTAACAGAGGTTGTGAACTACCAAAGAAATCTATGCAAAGAAAAGTAAACTAATTACTAATTAAGTTATGTGTAGGGCCAGACGGAATCTGCGGACGTTTTTTGCAATTTCTGCTGAGAATTTTGGTAAAAATCTGCGGATTTCTGCAGAATTATTTTGGGAGTCTCATAACTAAAACCTTAATATGTGAAATATGTGTAATTTAAAAACTGAATAAATCCAGATTTACACACATTTACTCAAGTAAATAAACAAAATTAATGATGGGCTAAAAATCTGCAGAAAATCTGTGGAATTATGCTCGCGCAGATTCCGTGTGGGCCTAGTTATGTGTAATAAAATGAACTGACACAGGGAAAAAACATATGAAGTAAGGAAGGTGTAGAAAGGCAGTGAAAGACCAGACAACAGCTGAAATCTCTCAGTAGTTATTCAGAAACCCTTTGCCCTTCGTTAGTGTAAATTAATATTAGCTACTTCAGTCCAATCTACATTACCAGGATGATGAAGTAAATACAAAATAAAGATCATATTTGATAGACGAGACCCATAGGACCATCAAGATTTTTACACTTTGTTGAAGTCTGTGAAAAAAAAATCACACCTGAGCAATTCATGTGACATTCTCCATATGAGAGGCGTCTATAAGCTGCCATCACCAAAAAGCTTTTTTTTATAAAGTATTAAATACATTTCAGTAGTTCAGTTCTTTCTACTTGTGTCATATCATTGTTATTACACATAACTACTTGTGTTTGTATTGTTTGGGTTTTTAACAAAATTTAGTTCAATCATAAGTTGTTGCTGAATTGGAGGTCTTTGACAATGACTGCTGCTTTTCAACATTCATAAACAATATTGCAACAATATTCAGAAATGTAGAGAGACAGCCGGCATGCTTTCAAAAATACAAAATAACTAACTGCAAAAAAATATTTAGAGAAACCCAAGATGAATGGATTAAGTGTTTTTAAGTGATTTAAGGAGATTTAAGTGATTTAAGAAGACATTGATTTTGTTGATAATGTGCTCTAATCTAACAAATTGTTGTTCTTTGTCAGTAATTTTAGTATGACAATAAGGAAGATACAAAACGTCCTGATGTACCTGTCAAAAGGAGCAACCAAAACAGAGGTATGCCAAAAGTGCGGCATGGACAGAAAAACTATTGTGGATATAAGTGTTGTTGCTGAATTGAAGGCCTGTGATATCACAGAGTACATTTCAAAAAGGGACGAAGCTGTCTGACTTTGCAGTACAAAGAGAAATGCTGGTAGACAATGCACACACACACAAATATATATTAAAGAGCCCCTATTATGGGTTTTTGAAAATGACCTTCCATGTGGTGTGTAACACAGCTCTTAGTGAAGTGAAATATCCAGCTAAAGCTTAAATCTGAAAGTGGACAGTTTTTAAAACTATTGATTCATCTATAAAAGAGTCGACTCATAGTGGTTTAAATGAATCGTCTTCATAACGAATCTTCAGCTGTTTCGGCGTGACGTCTTCGCGAAACATAATGGTTGCGCGCGCAGACCTGGCAAAATTCAAACCTGCAGCCCCACCCACTAACCCAGCAGCAAGACGCTCATGAAGACGCTGTGTTTACCTGGATATTATTGGAAGTGTGAGGGAAAGGAGTAGTTAGTTTCTGCCTCCATCTTGTAATGGACAGACGACACCAGGGCTGCAGGCAAAATAAGGACAAAATATTAGGTACACCGGCTGGCTGCTGAACGCTGGAAAAGGCTTGCAAATGGAGAGCGGGAGCCCGCGGAGGACAGAGGACAGAAGATGCTACAACCTCCCGGCTGGGGATGTGATCGTTTAGAAAAGCAGAGTACAGGTAAGCACTTAGCACATATAGCTGTTCACGGACGAGGTGCCACAGCAATGATTGCAAATAGCAATGATCTACATGTTTTGTTACTAGTAACCGCGTGTACTGTATCAGGTTAACTCTTTATATTCTCATATCATGTCTAATGCAACGTTGTAAACGCGACGCGTGCTGCTTTGTTTACAGATTTAAATGCTTTCGTGAGCTCGTTCCACTGCCGTTTGTCATTGCTATGGCCACCGTTAGCTGATCCTGCACACGTGCAGCGGTCAAGGTTCAGAATAGTTCAGGTTTTGCTGCTGTGTGGATTAAAACTGAATGTGTGTCATACTTAACATAAGCAATAAGCTTGTGTTTAACTACACTGCTTTCGGCGCTGAGGTGTCTGAATAACACTGTTGAGAACCGGGTACTGGTTAGTAAGTTTACTTTGAAGCATGTTTCGGGCATCCGAAACGTTACTTGTTAGTAAGTTTACTTTGAAGCGTGTTTCGCTGAGCATTTTACTGTCTCGCGCTGAACGCTGTCGACCAATCGCAACAGGCTGTCATCGGTCCAATCAGCGTAGATTAGCTTCGCGCTAAGCAGGGGTTTGGAAACAAATGAATTGCTGAACGATTCATATGGGAGTCGCTGCTATAATTAGGTAAAAATAAATGCATATTATAAGACCATGAACGTGTTTTTTGACCTTGCATACATATCAGTATGTTGTTGGAGACCCATAAAACCGAAATATGACCCTTTTCAATGTGTAATAGGGGCTCTTTAATATGTTACGACTGTTCTGTCTGGTTCTCAAATATTATTGGCTGATAGCCATGCGATATTCTGCAATAACAGCACGCTACACCTTCTTTACACTTGTGGTGTATTACTCCGCCCACATAAAGAGACAAGCAGAAGAGTGAACAACTTACTTGACAAATATTGCAGCTGTTGGACATTACAATGTACTTTTGAGGCTTTTTTTAGGTGAGAATATAGTTATTTAGATTGCAACTATGCAGTTTATTTATAATGATAGCGCCTATTTTAAAATATTTATAATTTCAGAGATTTAAAGCATCAGTGGCCATCACCATGCAGAGCAAAGAAATTGACAGTTGTCCATCACAACATGGCGACAGAAACCGCATAATAAGTCCTTAGGGGAGAAAAACTCAGCGTTTTATTTTCGTATTTTAAACTGCAGCTGATCAAATCATTACAGAACAGGTAAGTGTTTGCATGGCATTTTCAAGGTTAATTAATGTGATCAGGGATAAGCAGTATTTTTGATACATGTATTTCAAATACGGATTTCATATACAAAATAGTATTTTGTAATGTGTATTTGATAGGTTTTAGGGAATTAAGTTAATATTTTGTATCAAAATACTTTAGTGTCTTGTATTTTTGTAGTTTCAAAATACTGTAAAATACTTTGCAAGAAGTCTACAGTACACAATGACATCTTAAAAATGAGGCCACTGATTGGTGCTTTCTTAGTTATTTGACTAAGCTTGAGATTCATTTTAAGAAGATGGTCAATGATTGGAGTATGGATGGAAAGTATGCTTTAAAAATGTAACAGACAACTGGTAAGAGTATATTCAGGAGCAAGTCAACAATCATTGAAAATAGCTACTAAGCAATGCTAAGACCAGAAATATATAATGACTATATTGTACAATTCAGCATCTTTGATTAAGGAATGAGATGGAGTAAAATATCAGTCCTGAAGAACAAGATGAGAACATCAATCTCAGTTTAAGTGCTGCAGGGGGAAATGCAAAGGAACTTTAGAAATATAAAACACCTAAATATGGTGTATTGTTGTTTTTAAGAGGCTAATCTGAGACTTCCAGTTAAAGAAGTACAAATATACTGTATGTTACAAGTCCAATTCACTAACCATTAGGCCACAACTTCCATCTATAGATGAAAAAAGTGTCATAGAAAAGTTGTTGCTATCAAACATTGTTTACTTGCCTAAGTCAGTTTAATTGTGAAGGGATTAATCCAATTGGCCTGTTAATGTAAGGTTTGTGAAAAAAATTTATGCTCCATTTTAAGTATTTCACAGTATTTTTTTTTCACACTTAAAATTTATGTATTTGGTATTTTATTTTAAAACACATTTGTATACATAAATGTATTTTTGCCCATCCCTGATTGGCAATAGAGAACTACTGGGAAATCTTTGTAGACTGATGGCATTTCATCATTCCTAATCTTAAAATGTGAGCAAATTTACCTGTTTTGTCATCACTTTAGATATTACACTAGAGAATCATTCAAACACTTGCTCTAAAGTGACATTGGTGAAGTAGTAACAACTTCTGCTGTTCTGATGTCAGCTGCAGATGTGAATGAATGGCAGAAGAAAGCAGTGTTTAATCTCTCTCTGTGTTTAATTTTCTTTTTTATGTACACGATTATGCCATATAACTGTTGTATAAACGCAATATCACACTCGTAGCAGTGCAATGTGGCTGTTGTAAGGAATCAGCTCTTTGGTTTAAATCACGTTTAAACTTTAGGGATTCGAATCTAAAGATTCAAACATGAACCTACTCATTTGTCCAGCAAGTAACAGGGTCAGTGTAAAGCAATTCTGTATTATCTTATTACGTGGCCAACAATAACAATATAAAAACAGTATCTAATTATTTAATGAGCAAGATAGCAGTATCTGAAGCTGAGGCGTTAACTTATAAAGCACACAACACACCAACAAGGATCTTAAAACAAAACAAAAATTTATTGCTACTCTACAACACAATGTACTAATGTACATAAAACACACAAATGCACATACATACACACAAGCAGTTTGAGGAGAGTTATGACGGAGACCGAGTAAGGATTCAACTTTAGCATTTGCTAAGTTCGTAGCAATGCAACCCAAGAGAAACCATAAAAGCAGAGAATTTCGTTATTCTTTACTTCTTAAATATAATTCACACCGCTTTCAGCAATGGATAGAAACGTTGCTTGTGTTACTTGTGTTCTGATGGAATTTTCCTTTGGTTTCCTCGACTGGTCCAAAGGGAAATCCCGGGGAAGCTGATTGGTCAGTGTAGCAACTTCAGTGACGTGCTGGAGTTCCCTCATCTGGAAGAGAGGTTTCCTTACTTTTAGAAAGCTTGGAGTCAGTTGCTAAGGATACGGATGTTGGCAAGGCTGTTTCGTGGTGAAGTCCATCCTGGAGTTTCGGCTCTCTGCGGAATTCTGTAGTTATGGCAGTGTTTCAGAGTTCTGATGAACTGACCCGATGGCTTGTTGTTGAAGCGGTTGCACAAGCAGATTGGGGGTCGAGCCGGCAGCAAGAGAAAGTCGCGGTTTGCACCATGATGCAATGAGGCTTCCGGCGAGGCGATGTAACGGCCAGCATGAGAAGAGCAACGTCCAGGCAGTGACAATGGTGACGAGCAGCAAAGATGACCAGCAAAGACAACAAAGAAATTTCACGATTTAAAGTTTATAGGCTTGGTTATAGGTGTGGCCTACACAGGGATTGTCCAATAGCTGCGGGGTGGGATCACACCCCATTCCCTCCGCTAGGAGGCTGGGTTAGCACATCATGTGAGAATCATGCATTACCTGCTTTGATTGGAAGCTATTAAAATAAAGTTTTATAACATGGATATTTTTACTAGTATGTTTTCTTCATATAAACCAATGCATTTGAAACTTTACTAGCTTTCAATCAATACCAAACATGAACTGTTTCACAAATGTTCTGTAGATTTCATTCAACACCAACAGCTATAACTCATTACCTATCCATAACAGTTACGTTAAACACATGGAACATGTACACACAAAAACCTACAGAAATGTAAAAGCATACATTACTCAACTAAACACAGTTTAACTAAATGTCCGTTTAAACTTCGGAAGTTTCTGTTCGCTTCTGTGTCCACATTCCTGAGAATGTGTATTCCCTTGCAGACGCTATTTGCAGGCATAAAACAACAGGGGTTTGTTGAGCACTCTTAAAAACCGGTTTGGGGGGGGGGGGTCTTTGAGTGTAGCCTCTTTTATTGTTTTAAGATGTAAAGTTAATTAGGACGGAGTTAAGATCGCAACTGGCAAGTCATCCTGTGGATAGCCTTTTGCTGTGATTGCTTTGAAAATTAAATCAAAGCTCAGACATGTAGGCACCATTCAATCTTGTGTGTGTGATTTGTTCTGGAAAGATCCGTTGACTCCCTACACTATATCGTTACTGGTGGGACACAACGCATACCTCCCACTAGTGCAGATAAACAGCCACATCGCACTGCTACTTATGTGATATTGCTCATATAAAGCATTTTTTTATTTCATAAATGCTAAATGTAGATAGGTTTCATTACTGTGCCAATTTTATTTTAAGAGTTTTATATTAGTTACATTTAAAACTTTTGTTAAATTCAGACATATTTTACACAGCACTTTATTCCTACATTTTTATTGTGTTCAGTGTTTATAATTTAAAAAACTAATCACTGTAGTTCTTTTTATGTTGTATACAGTAGTTCTTGCTGGGTATGTCAGGGTTCTGCCACTTGGGTCTTGTAAATTCTTGTTTTGGTGGCAGAGTCCGGACACTAGCTCTGTCTTGTCATGCCCTGTTGTGCTCGGGTCGGGCACTTGTGTTCTGTCATTGTGTGCGCGCCGTCGTGAGTGCGTGCAGACCGTGCGCGCTCCCGTTTGATGCGGATGCGCGTGGTCTGCATGCGCTTGTGACGTGCGCGCTTTTGTACTCGTGTTTGTGTTTTGTTCTTTCGGCATCGCGCTGTTTCATTCTCAGCGTCTCAGTCTGGTTGGTTTTGGTTTTCGGATGTGTGAGCTCACGGTAAGATGTTTTCATCTATCGTGTGCTCGTGTCTCATGTTTAGTCTTCTGTTGGTGTTGTGTTTAGCACGTGGTGCTTGTTTACATGCACTGCGTGCTTGTGTTGTCATGACCACGCAGTTAATGAGTTCTCTCATTGGCTGCGTGTTCTAGCTTTATGTGAGCACATGGCTTTTTTTTTGTGTCATGTGCTCTCCCGTCTATTGTCTAGCCCTACCCTCCTTGTTAACCTATTATTAGTTTATTATGTTCACCTGTTTGTGTTAATTTACTTCTGCTTAAAATCTCCTCATGTCTGCTGTCCTGTGCCAGTTCGTCAGCGATTCTCCTTGTCCTGTCATGTGATGTGTAGCCTTGTCCTGTCCTGATCCTGATCCCTGCCAGCCTGCCCTGTAAAGTTTATTTGTACGTGTTGTTAAGTTTTTCCCCCTCGGGGTAGTTTATTTTGCTGTTTGTTTTATTTTGTTACTAATAAATACCCATCTTTCCCTGCATTTGAGTCCTCGCTCCTTTTCCCAACCCCCAACCCTGACAGGGTAACATGTTGGTTATTCATACGATCACTTTGCAAATAACTTTCATTGAAGAGAAAGAAGTTGTTTAAAATTAAAAGTTGCTAAATTAAACATTGATTTGACTTAAAACTCAAGATTACGCTACATAAACTCAGCATATGAAGTATTTCAGAGCAGATCAATTATGTGACACAACAAAACATGGCAAGGCCTGAGATGGTGGCCTAACCAATCTGAAACCACCTCTACTTTTACTGCGTTTTGTGCATTGAACTGTGACTTTCAGACCTGCTCAGCTCTTTCAGACCCACAGCTCTTTTCTGACACACTTAGTTGAGTTCATGAATCTCTCTGCAATGAGCTGATGATTTAAATCTTGTGGGTTAAATAGAAAAGTGAACTACAAAATGGGCAGTGCTGTGATTCCCCATTGCAGGACAGCATTAAAAATGCACGCTTTAGGCAATTCTTATTTAGGGAGTGTATTATATGCCAACAGAGGTCACTACAGCACAGGTCTGCAGCTCAGCATTTCATCATGGAACTGAATGACACCTTCTGAAATAGTTCTCCAGCACAAATTTGTATGGTTTTCTTTCTTTCTAAGATGTGTCCTCATATGTTGCACTGTCATATTACAAAGGTAAGATTAATATGTACAGTAGGCCTAATTAATTTGAGCACACAGCCTTAAAAAACATACATCAAAAATACTTTGGTTTGCTCTGTTATTGTGATTATTTCAAAAAGTGTTAATGCTGCAACAAACAAGCAGATCAAGACACACAAAATGAGGCTCTGCCTGTATCACAATGAAGCCTGGTGTAGTTTAACTGAAATATGAACATGAACCAAACGCATCTCACAAGATGTGTCATGATGTCCATAAAAAAGACAGAATTCCAAAGCATATCTGTTTTTTTCTGATTTTAGTCACAGTGTTGCCCATTCAGTTCAATAAAGGTATCAGAAAAATGTCTCTATAGAGCAGTATGCAACACTGAATGTATGCAAGATTATTGCAAATGATTTATATGAGTTGAATTTAATCAAACACATTAAGTTTAGTAATATTCAACTTAATTTGTTTGTTTAAATTCAGCCCAAATACATTGTTGACAACCACTTAACTTAAAAACAGTAAATCCAAGGAATCATCTTTGAATCCTTTTTTCAATGACAATCACTTAATGAAGAAAGCAACTCCTGATGCTACTTTGATACATAATTGTTTTATAACTGTTAAAGTGCACCTATTATGGGTTTTTAAAATAAAGCTGTACACGTATGTAGAATAGACACCTAGTGGTTGAACAAGACATTGCAGTCCACATTCAAAACACTTGAAAGTGTTTTTTTCATCCCCTCCTCCATCTCCACGCAAACACAGGTTACCAGATTGATGAGACCAACAGGAGAGTGTGCCTGACTATCAAGCCTACACTGTGTCCTAACTACTGTACACTCAAAGTGACTTAATTAAAGTAAGATTTTCCATGGTAAAATTAGCTTTTGTCCTAACCATTAGTGACAGCAATACTTGAAATTTCTATTGTAGAAACCTTTTATTTTTCTGCAACATCATGGCTTGACAAACTACTATGACAATAATTCAGACAATCACCTCAGGTACTGATTATGTGCTTTATTCGGTGTTAAATGCCCCGAACGCAACTTTGATTACAATTTCACATGACATTTATCGCCATACTGAAAGCAGCAACAGTTTCCCTCGGATCTTGAAAATAAAATAACTAGCAAACAAAGTTTAAAAATGAAGTTACAACTGTGACTTAGTGCAAGCCAAATTTAAATGTTTCTCAGCATGTACCTTTAATAATGTTAAAAAGGCTTAATGTGAATTAGACTAATTAGATAATTGAGTAATAAGGTAAAAAATGCATATCATATTATCATACTATTATGACTACAAGACAGACTCTTATTAAAGTGACTTGCATGCATATCAACGTGTTGTTGGGGACTCACTTTCCTTCAGCAAATTCTCTGCTTTATCAAGGGGTGGCCTCGGTGCAATGAACCGCCAATTATACTCTGGCTTATGTTTTTAAAGCAGATGCCCTTCTAGCTGCAACCCAGCACTAAGAGTAATTCTTTTGGAAAATAAAATTGACAGTGTGAACAACAGTAAATGAAACTGGACTAAATATTTTCTTTTTTTGGTCTGATTTAAGTGTATCAGCAGTCAAGTGTGAACACCCCTAAAGCTATAAAAATGTGATTCAGTTTGTATAACCTCATATTATTGGAGGGGTATGAAACTGTGTCTTTACTGGAGTATTTTTTAAATTTGGGAAACTTTTATTTTACGGTCAAAAAAATGTAGTTTGGGGGCAGCACGGTGGGTAGGACAATCACCTCACAGCAAGAAAGGTCGCTGATTCGAGCCCCAGCTGGGTCAGTTGGCGTTTCTGTGTGGAGTTTGCATGTTCTCCCCGTGTTTTCCCCAACAGTCTAAACACATGCAGTACAGGTGAATTGAATAAGCTAAACTGGCCGTGGTGTAGCATGTGGGTGTTTTCCAGTGTTAGGTTGTGGCTGGAAGGGTATCCGCTGCATAATAACATATGCTGGATATGTTGGCGGTTCATTCCGCGGTGGCGACCACTAATTAATAAAGGGACTAAGCTGAAAAGAAAATGAATGAATAATGTAGTTTGTGCTCCACTACATTTCATAAAACGATATATTGCTCATTTTGACATGAATAAATCATCACCTGCACAGAAACTGATTCTAATGATCAGCTCAGAAGGAGTTAACAATCCACTGACTGAGATCTATGGAAGCACATAAGTAGAAACATTCATTTTAAAATGTAATATGCAAAATCGCAATGCAGTATGTTAAATGGCAATGTATTTCTGGATTTCAATTCGATTTTCTAAGACCACGTGCAATAGTTGGTGCATAATGAAAGCAAAATTGTTCATTTTCTTTTCGACTTAGTTCATTTATTAATCAGGGGTAACCACAGCGGAATGAACCGCCAACTTATCCAGCATATGTTTTGCGCAGCAGATGCCCTTCCAGCTGCAACCCCTCACTGGGAAACACCCATACACTATCATTCACACACATACACAACACTACGGACAAATTAGCTTACCCAATTCACCTACAGTACTGTATAGCGCATGTCTTTGGACTTGTGGGGGAAACCGGAGCACTCGGAGGAAACCCACGCCAACACGGGGAGAACATGCAAACTCCACACAGAAATGCCAACTGACCCAGCGGAGGCTCGAACCAGCAACCTTCTTGCTGTGAGGCAACAGCACTGTGCCGCTAAATTTAATGATATCATTTGCATTTTTCATTACCTAAAATTTTAATTAGTTTTAATATATAAATTGAATCCACATTGTAATGCTTTAAAAGTTGCTAAATTAAACTGAAAATGTAAGGCACTAAATGAATTTGATGTGTATAATGTAGAAGCAGAAATTGTAGCAAAATTATCCTATAAATGTTATTATCCTAAAGGCATTTACACTCATGTCTAGGAAATGCAGGATTGCATTTTCAGCATTACACCATGGGATGTTGTTAGCGAAATTCATTTTGAAATCTAATACATAAAACAATAATGCAATATGTTAAATGACAGAGCATTTCTGTATTTCAGTTAGAATCTTCCAAGACCATATGTGCAATGTTTGCTGCAAGATGAAAATGAAAAAAAGAATTCACTGATTCAGATGATCCAGTCAAGAGTGTGTTTGCAAAATAAAAGCATTACTGAACAACTATTGCAAGTTCAATTAAAAACTGTTGGGGAAAAAATGTGGAAAATCTTGTGACCAGTTGCTTTTGAGCAAATTTCCAGTTTATGATGCACTGAATTCACAAGTCTGATTCAAAATGAGTCAAGAACAGATTGCCACTATTGACAGCAAATGTTATTCATGTCAAATTTTATTATTTATTTTAAATTAAACTCATTGAACTCATATCATAGTCATGACTCTCAAATGTTTATAAACTGGTTCTGTTGTAAAAGGTCAAACCTACTGAATTACTGTCTAAAACAGTAGGCTTTAAATAACATTAAAATAAAATATCAAATTATTGTCCATGTATTCTGCTGCCATAGAAGCTTCAAATGATGTAAAACTATGTCTGCCAGAGCTCTAATTAAAATATTCACACATTATATCCTGTAGTGACATACTGAATTTTGTCAATACATTTGTTTATGCAGAACTATATATTACATGATTTTTTTGTCATTTTCACTTGTTTGCACACTTAAATTATTAATAATTATCAGTTACAAAAAAATCTGTTCTATTAATCAAAACTTGTCTAATATTTACTGGTGCTACTTGACAAACAAATCATTTTAAAATGACAGCAGATCGGTCTGTAACCTAATCTATGTATTTTACACACTAACTTCGTTTTATTCAATTATCATTGGTAAAAAAAATACATTATATATAGACATTATATATATTTTTATAACTATTATAACTACAATAATGATTGGCGAAGCTGCGCCAGAGATGCCTTGAGATGAAAACATTTGTTTACAGTAGATGCAAGAAATGCACTGTTTAAAATATTATTTACAGGATATGCAATAGTTATTTTATTTAGAAGAGATGCTGCTTATTTTGAACTTTTAATAAGAAAAACATATCCTGTGAACATATATTACTTTCATAAATAAACATATTATTTTTCATATATATATGAAAATAATTGATTTTGTTTCCAAAAGTGCAAGTTATTTATTTACATTTTTTATAGAAAAAAATTTAATGTTGGTTTTAGGCAATGTGTGTTTCAATTTGTTGTTCAACGTTGATGTTCAATAAATAATAAGACAGATAGTGTGTGTGTGTGTTTCCTTCAATATTTTAAAATTAAATAATGCACCCTTCATTCAAAAATCTCTCACTTGTAATATGAGCATATTTACTGTACAAAACCTGTCAATGAACTATGAGGGCAAAAAAATAAAATAAATGAATTAAATAATTGTTCATTAATCGTAATCTAATTAAAATGTTCAATTTTAAAATCAAGATTTTTATTTTAGGCCAAATCTCCCAGCCCTAATAACTATATCCTACATGATATATTTTGTCATTTTTACTTGTTTGTACACTTAAATTATTAATAATTATCAGTCTTAAAAAAATCTGGTCCATTAATTAAAACGTATCTCTAATATTTACTGGTGCTACTTGACAAGCAAATCATTTTAAAATGACAACAGATTGGTCTGTAGCCTAATCTATGTGTTTGACCCACTAACTACGTTTTATTCAATTATCATTTGTACTTTCAAAAGAAAAAGAAAAGAAACATTCTTATTTTACTGATAGGCAATCTGTACTTCATTTGCATACTTCCTCCACCACTTACATTTACTCCACAGAGCTATATTATGATGAAAACGAACAGCATGCCTGTTGTTGACACTTAACTGCATGATAACACAGCAGCACAAGGTCATGACGACCTAAAGGAAGAATTACTAAAACACGTCTAAAGATAGTGACAGAATCATTTGAGAGCTCAGCTAACGTTCCTGTATCCATGGCTACTCATTGCAGAAAAGCAAAACATAAACGTTATTTTTCTGTAACGGAAAGATACTAGGAATGCGCCAGTGTTCGTTTTTAAGCGGAAATAGTGAAAGTATATGCAAAGTCTTATAGACTTATCACACTTAAAACATTTTCATGAACACCACCACTCCATGACAGCCATGAGCATTTCGTCACACCGCGGACATATATTATTATTTAGAGAACATTGGTTTGCAATAAATGAGCATGTTCACCCGCTTGTTGTTGTTGTTTCATATGCAGTAATGCTCTTCGTTTGACCCCACCAGCCCAAATTAGTCAGATAATCTGTCTGCATGCTGCAGCAAAGATCACCACCACGTGCTCTTTCCTGCTACTTCGTGTCCGGTTACCTTAGCGACGACAAAGCAAATCCGTGATTGGCTGATCGGGCGTGACGTGAAATACATTTAGGGAATTCCGTCAGCTGTACTGGGGCACGTTTCAAAACGTCGCTCGGGGTTGAGCGCTGCGTTAAAACTCTCCGCTGGACTTCTTTAAAGGCCTATTTAACGCGTTGAAACTTTTATACCGGATAAGTGTTCATGCTGTTTGAGTTACTTTACGAGGAGAAGATGTGTCATGTGCAGCAGGCGACCCAGAGAGCGGTGGCTTTCTGAATAAATCATTGATAACCATCCCGAAGCTGAAAGGAAAGAGGGTGAAAATCCCGACGTTTTCTGGTTGATATGTAAGTGACCTTCTTCACACTTCAAAAGTTTAACAAACTTTCTGAGATTCAGAGTTGATTTTACTCAACAACACTATAACTTGTAGAAAGTAAATGCACATGTTCATCATTTAATGACAGCATATTTGTTAAAAGTAAATGTAGCTTTAATTCATAAGTGTCCCATATGAGGGTCCCAGTGGGGGCAGGTCCAAAAATGGCAGAGAACAAACAGTTCTCACTGCCTGGAGTGAGAACACCCAGACTGAGAGAGAGAGAGAAAACAAAGATGGGGAAAGCAGCAGGTGTAATGTAGACTACAGATCAACTACTGACATTATTATCATCAACAAGTTTCTAGGTAAACTTTATCATGATTAAAGGGACAGTTCTCCCGGAAAAAAAATAATAAATTATGCTTTCATTTACTCATTCTTCACTTGTTTACTTGTTCCACTAGTTTCAAACCTGTTTGAGTTTCGTTCTCTCTTTAAACAATAACTTAGTTCACCCAAAATAAAAATGTCATAATTTACTCACCCTTAATTAGTTTCAATCTAATTTCAGTTTCTTTCTAATGCTGAACTGCTGAACACAAATGAATATATTTTGAAAACTCTTTTTTTTTACTTTGGAACTCAGTGTTTCCAACATTTAAAATATCTCATTTTGTGTTCAACAATAAATTAAAGAAGGGAGAAAATATATTTGGATTCACTTGTGAGTGAATCAATTGCGAGTAAATATCTATATTTACTTACCTTTAATTAGTTTCCATCTAATTCCCATTTCTTTACTAACGTTAAACACAAATGAATATATTTTGAAAAGTCCCTACATTTTTTCTTACTTTGGATGTCAGTGTTTCCAACATTAAAAATATCTCATTTTGTGTTCAACGAAGTAAAAAAAAGAAGGAAAGAAAAGAAGATTTGCATTCGCTTGACGGTAAATTAATGGTAAATAAATTCCTATATTTCCAGTGAACTATCCTATTAATGTCAGTTTGGTCCTTGCACACAACAATCATGTGGATTTTGAAAACGTGGAATATAGTGTGCAGTAAGGCTACACGGTATCGGAAAAACCTCAATGTTTTTTTATGTTATTTTATATTTTAATACAATTTCCCCAGATGACTTGAATAGCAATATATTGATTAGGATGATTCTGTAGGAAAGTAAACTTTGCATAAAATAAAATAACGCATTTCAATCATAGATAAATACATTACAGCAAAGATAAAAGTGAAATAAACAGTGCTTAAAGCATTTCTGTGGAGTCTAACAGTATTCGGGTACAAACATTTAATATTAAAATCTAAAATAGTCTTCACTAAATGAATAATTAAATTCAATTAATCTTTGTTAAACATCTAAACTCTATAATTAAATAACGTCTTGTGCCTGAATACTTTAAATGCTCTTAAAATGAAACAGTCAGCCTTAAAAACACATGCAAATGATAAACTTTCACCCTATTATGGTCAAACTTGGTAGTGACTCCACAATTCGCATGTGCTCTGAACTGTGGCTCCTGGTCAACTATAATCCCATCCTGCGATGTGACTATTACGGATGCGCACATAGCGATAACGATGGTGAAACGAAATATTGTGCAGACCCAAACTACAATACTTTAAAAGCAGTTATCATTTGTTAGCCTGCAACTGCACTGAACATTAAGATCATTTCAGTTTGCAACAACATAATAAATGACGACAAAACTCATTCCCTTATCCCTTTATTTCAAATGTCAAAATGTCCCTGTTATCATTGTTTACATCCATAATGTTCCGTTCCATTATCTAACACGGATTCTTTCTTGTATGCAGTGTAAATAATGAAACTATGTGGCTATCTTTTATTATCTGGGAGTCACTATAGTGACGTACACCAAGCAGATACAGAGAGTCACGGTGCTGCTGGATTTACCTTATCGTGTCTTATGCCACAGATGGATCAGTGACAGGGTCAACACACACGGCAAGCTCGAATATCCTCCGTCTCAGTATCCACAAGTCCTTGAGGCCTCCCACAGGCGTCTTTAAATAGATAAGCACTTTAAATTTGTAGCCAAGGCTGTAACGTGGAGGAAGGTACGAGTCACCAAAGTTAGACACACTGATATTAGTCAGCACGTTGTGAGCATGGTTAGGAGCTTATCCCAAGTGTCTGGAAGTACTTTGAAGGGTTTTCTGCTTGTGTTTTTCTTTTAGAGATAGGTATGTTCCCAGATGCATTGGAGGCTGTAGGACAGGTGGAGGGTTTGACCCTGTCCTCACAACTGACCCCTTCAGACCCTGAAGATGAAGTGGAATTGGCCACTGAAACAAAACGACGAGGCAGATATCGCCAAAGTTTACAGATATTGAAGCCCTTCAGGATCACGCACAAGTAAGTTCTTCTTTTTATAGTTGTTATAACTGTAATTCTGTGGGTATTTAACAAAACAAACATGACCCTGGAATAGGGATGTATGAAATTGGAAAAATCGGACATAGCAATATTTTATTTTGCTACAATATATATTGCAATAGGAATATAATTTCACCAGATGATTTGAATAGCTCTATTTAAAAAGATTTTATTCATTTAAATCAAGTCCATGTGTATAGAATATAGTTAATTATTAACATATATAAATACGACAGAGCAAAAAAAATTTAAATAAACACTGCTTTATGGTTTTCTGGGGAGTGTAACAGTATTTAAGTACATAAATTTACCAGTCAAACATAAAATAGCATGGCCATCATTGTATAAATAATTTGTAAAAATAATATTTAATAATGTCTTTATAATTTAATCAAGTTAATAATCTAATCCCGCGATGTGACTAATGTGAATATACAGATTATGAAATTGATACTCAAACGATATATTGTTCAGTCCTACCCTGGAACATAAAATCTTATCACAAATTCTTATTTTGCACAAGTAATTTTTTATTGTAAAGGTCAAAACTATTGACTTTTATATGATAAAAAAAAAACATTACCATATTATTTAAAGATCATGTTCCATGAAGATATTTTGTAAATTTCAATGTATTAAAACTTAATTCAAACATAATTTTGGACGATTTTTTTTCTTTTAATATTTTAATTTCAGATTACAGATTTTCAAATAGGTGTATCTTGGGCCAAATTTTTTGTTTTTTTCTAACAAATTATACATTAAAAGAAAGCATATGTATTCAGCTTTCATCTTATGTATAAAACAATTTTTTGACTGGTTTTATGGTGCAGTTTCACAAATCAGAGTTTAGAAATGTGTTTGTTAAAGGGTACTGTATGTGTGCATTTTAGGGATTGTGACTTTATTTTAGTTTTCAACTTCACTCCTTCATTAATGGCTCTGCAGTGTGACAAATTAATTTCTGTCGTGTCTAAATATTCCATGCAGTCCCTTAATTAATTTGAGCTCATAAACTCTGCATGTATAATAATTACAGAGGAATTAGCGAATGCTGTTTAAAATAGTTATTGCTGAAGTTCAGCATGCCACACTGCAGGACAAGGTTTTAATTTACTTTGACATGTTGTTTTTAACAGCTAGACTCCCATATACTGGATCCACAACAAAGGCATGAAGCTTTTTTATGATTATTAATGCTTGAAATGTGGAAATATCACTCTGCTTGACTTTACATATGAATATGGAGGTTGTTCCAAATGTTGTTACAAAAAATGACTAGATCAAAGGCGAGGATTTAAATGATTTAAATGTCTTTTTAAAAATAAAAATAATACATGTTCTATCATTGTTCAGCATATATCAGATACATTAATGTAAAAACTGGCCTGGACTGTAACATAGTGATTCACTGTAGGAAATGTATTATGTTTGCAATGATTAAATGTTATCTTACCATAACAGAAAAATGACAGGTTTTTGTACAGCTCATTATACAACCAGCCCAGACAATATATCACTTTAAACTATTAAAAATGTCAATAAAAGTCACTTTGATAAACTGCAGGGTTAAACTTTCAACATAAAAGTTCTTGGAGCAGAGATCAAGGTCTCGTTATGCAATTCCAAAGTATAAATAAACAGAAAATACATGTGTAAAACTACAAACTGTTCAATTTTACAGTGTATGGTTTAATTTTATAGTTTTCCGCTGACTTCAATGTGAGAAACTGAAAGACCTATTAATATCAGGCTGAAATATTTTTGCATGAGGTGTGAAACAGGCTTGTTTGCCGTGTTGCCATTTGGACTCAAGTGAAAGTCAATGAGGCCTTGATAAGAGCGCTCTTATCCTCTTCTCACAGACGGCTCAATTTTTAACATGCTGACTGATAAAGAGCCACTGAACTTTTCACTGCTCTGTAAGAGTTCTGAGAGGGACGTGCAAACTGCTGTTCAAACACAAGAGTGTGATTCATCTTCTATTTGGCCGCAGCGAGTAAAGATTTTCTCAGTCTTCCTCTCGCGTTCAAGGTCACACTGTTCTCAGACATAGCACATAGTGCCTAAATGACTGATATGAGCCAAACTGTTCCTTTCTCACCCCCAGACACCAACACCCTGTGGACAATGCAGGATTTTTTTCCTTCATGACCCTGCAATGGCTGTCCCCTCTGGCATGGAGGGCTCACAAAGATTCTTGTCTGAAAATGGAAGATGTGTGGGGTTTGTCTTGCCACGAGGCCTCAGAAACAAACTGCCAAAGGTGAGCTTCTGGCGGAAACTGTCTAATTTATTTTTGAGCTTTATTTACTGTTAAGTTGGGTTTATTTAAAGGCAATTGTCCTGGAACTACAACCAAGTTAGCTGTCTCTCATTCTGGCCAATGAGGAAGTATGAACAAACAGAACTATTAAGAAACACCTCATTTAGAAATTTTATCAGTCGCTGATATGAATTTGATATTGTACATTTAATTCATATCACTACACCAGAAGTCTGTCAATTTACTGGAAGATATGGTTGATATGGCTATTTCCTGAAAGATAGCTTATTAATCACTGAACATAAAAACAAAAGAAATGCATGAAGCTATCCAGCACTATGAATGCTGTAAGTCAGGATTTTCAGTAATTTACTTTTGGGTTGTGTTTGTCTGAATGCAAGTGCGTTGAAGCCACATCCAAGTTAGGTTTCTTTCATTGTGGGGTGCTTTTCCAGGGTATCCACAGGGTCTTAGAAAGTCTTAAAATCTCTTGATTTTCAAAAACTTGTGGGCCTTAAAAACTCTTAAATTTACTGAAAATTTGACTTGTAGGTCTTAAATCATTTCTTAATTTTCCAATGTGAATGTAAAGCTACCCAGTCAAGCCAACACCTGTATACAGTATACGGTCACCAACAATACATCTCAGTAAAACCTTTAACAAAACTCTATTTACAACTCTATATAACAATATGGTTCCTCACAATAACATGTGCTCGTTCTCCTTGTATTTATAGACCAGATGTAATGAGGACACTGACCTGGACAGACTATTGTACATTTAGTTTATTTTAGTTTTTTAAGCTTGTCAAAAAAAGTATGTATGGTTTGCTTGTTTTCACACATTTTTAAGTATTATTCAAGTAATTACATTTTTTTTATGGAGCAAGTAAAAACCTTATAGTTTAGCCCTCTATAAGTCTGAGATTTCATTCATAGTGGTCTTAAAAAGGTCTTAAAATGTCTTAAATTTGACTTGCTGAAACCTGCAAAAACCCTGTTTTCCCAAAACCATTGTTAGCCAATTACCTTTGCATGTTCTGTTTTTACAAACGTAGTTTGGCAATTTGGAGTTCTCCTTCACCATCTGCTTTGAACAATTTTAAAAGTTTAAAGTTGTTTTGCTTACATTTTATGTAATTTGCTCTCAAGGTTTTGTTTGAGCCACCCATGGCTCATGAAAGCTTGAAGAAAAGTTTATTTTACAAGCAAAAATCTGTTACTTTTCTGAAGGTTGGGAAAACAAAACATAGACATTATGGTAGATGCATATACACATGGTTTTAAAGGTGCCTATCTTTACTGTGATATGCAACATTTCTGCATTTCATAACCAAATGTATGTATATATGTATGTAAACATGTATGTGATTATATAAACAAACAATCATAGAAAGTTTTATTATATAAAAATCATCTGTTGCAGACTTTATCTATGGAAGTTATTACTCTCCCCCTTAAACAACTTTATTACAGTAATGTTTTAAGTTACGCGGGTCAGATTATTGATCTCCAACAGAGTTCACTTTATAGCTTATTTCGCAAACAATTCATTGTACTATGTTAGTTCAGCCTGCGAGTTATGTCATTGTTTTGGAAATACACCCCTGGTCAATGCTGAGATATGAACAAACAGAACTATTAGAAAATACCTCATGAGCCAAGGTTTCTCACAGTAGATAACAAGGGGTTGTTGTGGGAATCCCTCGAGTCTCGGTTGGGGAATGATGGATGTTCACCTCCCACGCTCACACAGCACGGAGAGTTATGGCAGGTGTGTGTTATTTATAGCAAGGATTAGACATCAGAGAGAGAGAGAGAGTTAGTCTGCACCTTTCCTGCAGGACGCTTATGTCATTAGCATGTCAGATCGCCACGCCATGTCCCTTTCGATGTAAGCTAGCTCTTTGACTGGAGAGTCACACTGGCTTAGAGGGTTTCTCGAGGACATGGAAAAACACCTGTAATCTGTAATTGCCCTTTCTCATCACAGATCTGACATTAGCCCACATCTGCTGAATGAATCGGTGGATCAGACTTCATTAGCACAGGCTGTGCTTTGTTTGTTGCGATCAATGAGTGTACGGTAAATACAGGCTTGTGTGCTTGCCATCCAAATGGCTTGACAGCTATGCCTCAGCGCTTCTGTAACATACGGTGTCAGTTTTCGCTGTTTGACCTCAGGGTCTGTTTCTCCCATTACTGGATTCATGTCAGAGATAGCTGGGATAAGTTTAAGGCATGTGCACGTGTTTGTGTGTGAGGTGTGCAGTGAAGAGTATATTTTTCCTCCGTCTGGAACACTTATGTAAAGCATTATCTTCAGACAGGGGGATCTGTGGCTTGCAAAGCTATTGAAATTTATGAAAAAGGATACAGTTCACCACGTGTTGTTCCCTTCTGAGAGATATACCATAAGCTTCAAATGTAAATTTTTGTATTTGTTCTTAAAAGGCAGGTGTAGAGAACTTTAACTGAACTGAAAGTTATTGGTATCTTCATTAGCTTGGTCATTTTTTCAGGGGACATTCAATGGTTCAATGTTTTGAGATTTTCCAATATTTTTTAAATTGAGCATCATTATGGATTTTTATTGACTATCGTCATTTATGTTTGGCCTTCAAGTAAACTGTTTAGCACTAAAGTTTGAGTTAAATATTATCAATAGCAAGAAAAATATGCAGTCCCACTTTGTATTCTACCATATTTTACCTCTTTTTCAAGATTTAATTCAAGTGTTTTGTGCCTTCAGAATGTGTTTGTAAAGTTTCAGCTCAAAATACCCATCAGATTATTTATTATACCTTTTTAAATCTGGGGAATTTGAGCTGTTAGGACAATGTAGCTGTTTGTGTTGCCTGTGTCTTTAAATGAGCTGTGTCTCCCATGCCCATGTGCATGTCAGTGCGTGTAGCCTTTACATAGATAAACAGAACAGTAACAAACCGGAATTGAGGCACCTTCTTTTATAATTGTACTGACACCATGCGGCTGTGGTGATGAATTACGTAGCGATTTTACTGTATTTAGTACAAACATGCAATGTTTTAAAAATGTTTTATACTTGTAAAACTCATTCTTGAGGAGCAGATTATCACAGAAAACAGATCTTTTATTGCCAGTTGCTTTGCGCTCATCCGGTCTTGCAGATATGATTATACACAATACTATAGAGATATGTTAATACGCGTCTGTTAATAAATTTAAAAGTAAAGAAGGTTGGGGAGTTGTGGATAAAAAGTAAAATGAGGTGCCGGATCAGATTTTAGAGGTGCCGGATCTGGATCGGGCTTGTTCTGGCACAAATTAAGCCCTGGTTGCAGTGGGTCTCAAAATGGGAGGGATTTGGTCAGGGAATTAAAAAAAAAAAGAGACTTACTGTGTTTCTATCACTCTAACATGACTGTGGACACACTATACCCACACACAGTTCTGTCCAAGCTTGCAAAAGTGGATTTTCATCATAGGTGCCCTTTAAGTGGCCTTACTTACATCAGCATAAAAATACAGTGTACTTACTGTGTTCATAATGTATTTCAGAACTCTTCTGATGCTCTTCAGGTGGGATATGGGTAGGGTTGGGGACAGATTTGGTGGTATGAATAGGTTTAAGGGTGGGTTAAAATGTAAGGGATGCTCAACAGTGCAATTACAGTTGTAATTACATACAGGTATTTAGTACAATGTAAAAACATGTATTTACACAATAATTACATTGTAACAAATGATTAATTTCAGTGTCAGTACATATTAGTTAAGACAACCTAAAAAAACCAAATATTCAATGAAAACTTACATTTATATAATTTTGATATGAGATAAGAGATAATATCCTGTCAAATTGACAAAATCCTCAAAAAGAGGGTATTCAGGGCCTGACAAGAAGCAGTGGGTTACTATATAAATGTAAAATGGTCTATAAATGACACAAAATAGATTTAAGGTGTATTTTTTGTGTGAGAAATACAAGAGATAAATACCTACAGTTAACATACTGTATATGTAAGAAATAACACCTGATTGGCAGGGACTCAAATCAGTTGTGCAGTTCCGCATTGTTACTGAAAAATATTTGAGCTCAGAATGCTGCTATTAACCAATCAGAATCAGAGTGCTGTCGTTTTGTAATTTCCTCTGTGACTGATGTAAATTTAATGTTTTACTTTGGACATTTAATTTTGATTTCATCTTACAACTTAATTTTTCAATTTGCATCAAAATGGAAATAGCAGCCTCCTTCATATTGTAACTTACAACCAAGCCTTTGAGATACAGCCAACAACTACTGCCTTCAAAAGTTGAAGGCAGATGGGTGTTAAGATTTGAGATAGGAGATTTCCAGTGAGTCCCCACAAAGAAGCCTTTCACTTCTCTCGAAGGTATTTTAAAAGAAAGGTATGCAGTGGATGAATTCACTTTTCACAAAAAGATCACAAGCATATTGTGTTCACGCTGTGTTGTAATTTCAGTCATTTCAAGATGAAAACACATGGCCTTGAGAGCTGACATCTGTAGACTACAATCATTGTGAACTCTAGCTGTCAGGTGGTATAATGGCCACGCGATACAAGTTGTATCTTTCAGTAGTATTCCCAGTTTACACAATTCTGAGCTTTATGAGCATGTGAAATTACGACATGACATAATTACAACACAGCATGTATGCACAGTAAATAGGAAAATGAAATGCATTTAGAAAATCAAACAGATCATCTTTTTTCCAGAGTGAACTTAATTTAAACCCTGTGTGAACTGGAAGTTGCTGTAGACCTTTCTTTTTAGTATGATGATGTATTTCCAACAGAAACTAAATATTGAGTGGGGAGGCAGGGCTTTATTTTTGCACTCCTCCTTTTATCTTTCACTCGTAGCAAACTGGTGGTTAAAGGGGCGTGGCTAAGGCAAACTGACATCATCAGAGAGGGACTACCGTTTTGGAGCCGAAGCAAAATTTCTAATTAAATATTACAAAAACAAATTGTTTAAATTAAGACAAACAGTGTGCGCTAGAAAAATAAACACTGTAAATTTTGATTTCAAGCAGACTTTAAACTTTAAAACTAGTGTTTTGATGTAAATGGGAAGTATTTCAATGTATTCATTAGAACTAAACATAGTTTTTAATCATTAGAAATATTAAAAAGGTTTCAATAAAACATACCCATCTCTTCATGTTACAAATAACATCACTCGCTGTGTCTTGCAGACTGGAGTGGCTGTGGCACGAGGAGCTGAAGCGGCGGGGGAAGGATGGAGCGTCTCTTTCTCGAGTGTTCTGGAGGTTTTGTCAGACTCGTATGCTGGTGGCCATCTTCTCCCTGCTTATCACCATGGTGGCTGGATTTGTTGGACCTGTGAGTTTCAGTTGTGTCCATTTCCCTTCTGATGTAGCTGACCTGGGTTGGAGTTTACCTTTCACAATGAACTTTTACCTGTTTCCTATATCCACCAAAGCATTTTAGCCAGCTGAGAGCGCTTATACACAGTATTTAGTTTAGCTTACGGTAAACAAAATGTCCCTCTTTGTATATTTGATGTCTGGTAGTATGAAATAATACAGATAGTTATGCTCAGACAATAGTTACTTCCTCTGTTGTCCAATTGTGTTAAGAGTAAAGAAAATTACACTACTATCAATTTAATACACAGATTGAAAATAAACATGCTATTTTTTCACAATTACTTACTTCAACTGTTTTGCTTCCACTCAAAAATGAGCATTATAATAGATTTAGCCAGCTGAGAGTGCTTATACACAGTATTTAGTTTGGCGTACGGTAAACAAAATGTCCCTCTACTGTATGTATTTTTAAGGTCTGGTAATATGAAGTGGTACAGATTTGGATGCTCAGACAATATTTACTTCCTCTGTTGTTTCTCTGTGTTATGAGTAGAATGTGATGGTAGAATTGAGTTTAGCTGGTTATATTTGTCTTACCCCTGGACAGCTGGGTGGGTGTCCCCCAAAGTCAACTCAAAGTTAATCAGTATTTCAACTCTTAATGAACAGAAAACTGAAAAAAATAAACTAGCCTTAAAAATAAAGCTTCGGTGGACAGATGGCCTAATGCTTAGTCTTTTAGGAAAAGAATCTCCTATAAATGCTAAACAACATCAGTCTACAAATCTTTTTCCACAGCATGAGTAATTATGATCACAGGTTTCCAAGATTCAAGATGTAAAGAAGGACTTTACAAGTAGTCATGAGTTATTATAGTATTATAGTATAGTATTAAGTCTTTTTCTCTATGAAATGTATTCTTATTAAACTGTGGAAGGTCAAGAACAACAAGAAGGTCGCTGGTTCAAGCCCCGCCTGGGTCAGTTGGCATTTCTGTGTGGAGTTTGCATGTTCTCCCTGTGTTCGTGGGGGTTTCCTCCGGGTGCTCCGGTTTCCCCCACAGTCTTAAGACATGCGCTATACTGTAGGTGAATTGAATTAGCTGAATTAGCCGTAGTGTATTTGTGTGAATGCAAGAGTGTATAGGTGTTTCCCAGTGTTGGGTTGCGGCTGGAAGGGCATCCGCTGCGTAAAACATTTGCTGGATAAGTTGGCAGTTAATTCCGCTGTGGCAACCTCTGATAAATAAGGGACTAAGCCGAAGGAAAATGAATGAATGAATAATATACACAACACACACACAAACTGTATATATAAATAAATGCAAACCTTTATTTTGTAAATGATTAGTCACAACTAATCGTTAAACAGCACTAATCTTAATCAGCACTTAATCACTAATCAGCACTAAACTTCACAGACACATTGTGGAGACACGTGAGACTTATCGCATCTTACAAAAAGTGACACAATTTGTTCATCTAAAATGAGGAAAAAAAAATCTTCATAACTTTCATTTCCATCTTTTCATTGCCATTCACAAATCCTCTGCTGTGTCTGCATTGGGATAATAAAGTATTAATTGGATACACAGCTTCGGATCACACTGACACTGAAATGAGGTCATCTGGGTACTTTTTGCCTACTGTTTATTTTGATAAATTGGCAAGATGTTCATATATAGGTGAACATGTCTCTTTAACAGTGCATAATAATAACTGTAGTGCATCAGTTGTTCATCACTGTCAGAAAGAAAAAAGCATACCTCCTGCACACATTTACTGTACATCAACACTGTTATGAGCAAGAGATTACATTTGTAGCTCATGCTGACTTGAAATTAAATTTGTCATGGAAAAACAGAGGTTGTTTTATACTTTAAACCAGTATTAATCAACATGATTGTGACGTGTTTGTGGATTTTCCATGGTCCAGGGGGCATGTTATTCATTCAAGTTATCGCTTGCTGCTTTATTTCTGATGCCAAATGAGCTTATCTTAATTCAAGAAAGAGTGATTTAGAGTTAGCATTTTTTTAAATATGCAAAAAATACATTTCTGATCTTATTAGTTTCACTGTAAGGGGATTTATTTTGGTGTAATAAGGAGTTTCTTACTGCGACGCTGTTGGGAGCACAGCTGTTAGTTTTATTTCCCCACACAAGGCTGCACATGCCCCTGACAGCACTCGCTTAATAGCATTATCAGGGATTACATGTTACAAAACAGCACACTTACTTCCTTGTGTTAATTTGTTTACTATAGCATGGGTCATCCATTGTCTCTCTAGCACCTCTTTTCTTTTTACAGTCAAATATATCCTTATCACTCAAAAGGTTTGGCAATGGTAAGATTTTTGTATGTTTTTGAAAATACAGTGCTCAGCATATATAAGTACACCCCTCACAAATCTATCTTTTAAACCCATATTTTTATTAGGAAGCTATACAATATTATATTTGTGCATATCCATTAGATTAGTCAGTACTGAAGCCAAATCAGGAGTTAATCTAACAAAATAACTTATGATAATGGTCCAAAAGCTAGTACACCCAAATTTGTGTTATAGAAAAATATTAAAGGCAAATTTAAAAAGAGGAAAAATAAAGAGAAGCAAAAGTATAGAAAAATTTAGTTGAAGTTTTGTAGGTTGTAATTTAAAAGTTTTTGCAAGATTTTGCTTGAATTGAACTGTATTATCTTTTAATTTCTAAATCTGTTTGATGACTAAAATATTATTTTACAAAATATAAAATAATATATCTGTTTTGTTTAAATGCACCAAAATACATCACAAATATTCACTGAGAAATGGATAGGAATTTTTATTTTTAAAATGGAGTGTGCTCAATTATGCTGAGAACTTTATATTATTCTCACAAAATTAGCATTTTCTCAAAAATTCAGAAGAAACAATAATAGTAATTTGTGTATATAAAAAAAAGCATTGTGCCTTTTTAAAAACCCATGCATACATGGCTTTTTTGCTTAGGCATAGTCACAAAATTAAACTGAAACTCAAAGTAAACTTTGAATCATAGGCATTTTTTTCTTTGGTTTCGGTAATGTGTTAATTAATTAAGTGACACATTTTTGCAAACCTGTTTATTTATTCGGATTGTCTCTGTTCACAGAAGATGTGTGAATCCGGCTGTTATTTACACTGTTAAATATGCTGTTATTTCCACATTTGCACTAAGCCTGTGCAGAAAAAAACTATTTATATTAAATCTAATGTAACATTCTTATGTTTTTTAATTAGCAGTTAATAAATATTTTTTGTTGGTCAGAAAAAACTAACTTACATGAATATTCTAAAATGTCCCATGAAGTGGTTTGCAATGTGCGTTTTTATTCAATGTTTGACATAATCTCAAACTAAACACGAAGAGAGGGTGGGTCATAGTGTACTGGGTCATACTCCTCCTTTAAAAAAAACAATAGTGTTTTGTTTTATCACTGTTTTGCCATTGAGAGTGGTTGTAAGTGCATCAAATGAAAAGTAAATGAGAAGCGTCTTGAAGGGGGCGGGGCATGTCAGATACTAAAAATTGTTTGATTGGTTATGATGTGATGAGAAACTGAACTATGAGGTGACGTAAAATAAAACCGTCAATCTATTTTGGCGGAAGTGACAGACTACAAGCCTTAGATCTTTATATCAGTTTTATATCTTCCAAATGCTTTAACTGTTTTGAAGCACACTAGCTTATAAATAGCTAAAAAAAAACCTTTAATTTTAATTCATGGGACCTTTAAATGCAATCTAGCTGAAAAGTATTCAGTAATATGAAACCTTTGTACACCTCCATTACTCAATAATTATTATTTTTTTTTGACAGTTCAAGATCCACATCATAACTGCACCAGTCAGCATCAAGACCCAGATCTGTACTATAATTAAGACTGTACTATGATAAAGAAAGTGTTCTCCTTCAAACAGCACTTGATCCCATGACCCCAGCGGAAGCCAGAAGATCCTCTGATAATACAAAACGCTCACTCTTAATCCCTTCTTGTGTATTTCTGGTTCTGTTGAAATATAAATCCAAATATCTTTGTGCACCGGTCTCCTCCTCAGCATTTCATCCTGTTGTACTGTGTGTTGTTCTCAGGCTCTGCTGATCCGAGCACTGCTTGAGTTTTCACAGTGTTCAGAAGTGAAGTTGCTCTATGGCCTGGCGCTGGTCGCAGGGATTTTCCTCATGGAGCTGACACGATCCTGGTCTCTGGCATTCATGTGGGCTATCAACTACCGTACAGCCGCACGCCTTCGGGGAGCTGCTCTAACTTTCGCCTTCCAGAAAATCCTGCGACTGCGCAGCACTAAAGACGTCAGCTCTGGAGAGGTGAACTGTGTGTTAATAAATACCATTCAGTATGTTTATATACTAAAACTTTTATTTGTTTGAAAGTAAAATTTTTGTAATGTTATAAATGTCATTAGTGATCAATGTTATCCAACTATGGATGCTCACATTGACCGGTTAATAATTTGACATTCATACTGTCATTTTGTTTTTCAAGCTGCATGATTGAATCAATCTGCTACACACACACAAAAAAACATAATCCTTATTTCTTTTCGCTTTTTCTTGTTCATTCAACTTGTGAAAACATCAGCTGCACTGACTATTTGTCAGTAATCCAAAAACATTTAGTTGGGTTAACATAAGATTAGGCGACGCAGTGGCGCAGTAGGTAGTGCTGTCGCCTCACAGCAAGAACGTCGCTGGGCTGAAAAAAAAAAAAAAGTTTACATTGCATTTCTTAACTCCTAATGCCGCTAGTTAACACACTTAAAGCAATTTTTTAATACATCCCAAAATTTCTAAAATATCAGCCTCTACCAAATGGTAGATATGTCGGTTTATGGTAAAAGTACCAGACTTAATACATATACTATAAAAAAATCTGAAAATATAAAGTGTAAGACTAGTTTATTTAAAAACATAATCAAAATAAAACATTTTTGAATACTACTGTAAATCATCTTTATATTTTGAAGTATGCCATAAAATATTTCAGATTCTCATTTAACAGTTATTCTTGTTTTGTTTTTTTTCAATAACACCAGAATCAAGTGTAGTAGTGCAACAGGATTATGTCTGTTTGATTTGTGCTGTGTGTGTAAGCCATTATTTAAAACAGTCATTCTTTAAATGACTTTAACAGTCATTTTTCAAAACAGTGAAAACATACTCAACCGCTTGTTAGAGGGGCAGTTAAAGGGTTAATGAAGAAATTTTTTATTTATTTTAAGTAAACATGTTAAATGTAGTTGAACAAACATATTTTACAGATTTTTGCCAAACCAACAAAAAAAACAAGTAATTTCAACTTTTTTCAAGTTGGATTTTTTACAGTGTATATCAGTTGAATTGTTTTAAAAAAATAAAAACTGAACAGATCATTTAAATTCCTGATTGCAGATTTACATTTAAATCCTTTCAATTCTACCATTCTTCAGAACAGAACAAGGTCAAAATTAGAAAATAAAAGAAGCGATAAAATTCTAGATATGATTATATAAAGTGTGTTGATTGTCATTCAGGATAATGGATCAGTGCTTTTGTAAACAAGATTTTCTAGGAATTTTAACTTTGAGAGAACAGCATCTCAGGTCATGCCTTATTTCATTGAATGTATAGGAGAAATAACATCTGAAAGGGTTCATAGGAGGGTTAAAATCTTTTAGCCCACTTTGCATGGCTCATCGTGTATCCTTTTGGGCTTGCGTTTGTAGTTTTCAGCATGATGGAGCACTAATGCACTGTGGCAGCTGTGATGCAGGTTAAGCGTGCCATGTTTTAGTTGTGCTGACTCATGCTGTTACTCTTTCAGCTGGTAAACATTTGCGCGAGTGATGGGCAGCGTCTGTATGAGGCCGTCTCAGTGGGCTGTCTGCTGGCCGGAGGGCCTCTTGTTGGAATGCTGGGACTGACGTACACTACCTATTTCTTGGGACCTACTGCACTCGTGGGATCTGCCGTTTTTATCATCTTCTATCCCACCATGGTATGATAAGCACAATTCATGCTTTTGTTAATGAAAGGAATATTTACATCCCTGCAAAGGATGATTGCCCAATCTAGCTGAATGCGGCCCCAAAATAGATTTTTTTTCACGCTTTGACACATATAAAAAAAATGCCAAAAATCACATTTAAAATTTCATCTGGTTATAATTGTGATATGTGTGGGATTTGCTTCGGTTTCCCCCACAAGTTGAAAGACGTGTGCTATAGGTGAATTGAATAAACTAAATTGTCTGTAGTGTATGTGTGTGAATGAGTATGTATGGATGTTTCCCAGTGATGGGTTGCAGATAGAAGGGCATTCGCTACGTAAAATGTATGCTGGATAAGTTGGCGGTTCATTCCGCTGTGGCAACCCCAGATTAATAAAGTAAATAAGCCGAAAAGAAAATGAATGAATGATTTTGATTTGTAATGTGACTTCAGTTTGAATAATCAAGTCATTTTTAGGACAATGCAACTCATAAATACATAGATGAAATTGTTTGCATTCTAAATGAACTACTTTATTATTTATAAATGATATGCACATATTTGCACAAGCCTATAAAGCAAAAATACAAAGTGTTTAATATGCATTAAATTATATTTTTAAAAAGAGGATTTTATGTCCGTGCAAAACATATTACATGTGATTTTAATGTTATGGTAATGCAAACTTTTGTGGAAGTAATGCCAAAATATTGGTGAAATGATGTTCATGAATCATTCAGAGTAACAAATATGTTTATTTTAAAACATTACTTCCACAAAGGGACCACTTTTTGTGCTTTTTGGACGTTTAGATGAATGTATCATTTCCCAGTAAAATTAGCATATGCATGAACTTACGAAAATATGTCCCATCAAAGCACTTTGGTAATGCATTTGATAGACATCAGAGCACATCAGAGTAATTTAACTTTATATGCATGCTGTTGATCCTAATGTAGAAAACCTCACTATATAATAACTACATCTGTGTGGAGTTTGCATGTTCTCCCCGTGTTGGCGTGGGTTTCCTCCGGGTGCTCCGGTTTCCCCCACAGTCCAAAGACATGCGCTATAGGTAAATTGAATAAACTAAATTAGCCATAGTGTATGTGTGTGAATGAGTGTGTATGGGTGTTTCCCAGTACTGGGTTGCAGCTGGAAGAGCATCCGCTGTGTAAAACATATGCTAGATAAGTTGGCGGTTCATTCCGCGGTGGCGACCTCTGGTGAATAAAGTGACTAAGCTGAAAGAAAATGAATGAATGAATGAATGAATGAATAATAACTACATATCTCTGGTATTATTGCTGTATTACACATATTGTATTATACCAACACCTGTTCTTATTATGTTGGAAACTCCTTAGCCGTCCAATCCAGACAAGCTAAAAATGTTCCAAAACCCTGCAAACTGACCAGCATGACTAGACTGAGAGAAATAAGAGGACCAGCATAAGATGTTGTCTACAACATGGAATAGAAAAAAGAAAAGGTTCATGTTGCTGCATAGTTTTAGACAGAAAGTCATGAAATAATACAAATCTGATATCAGATTTATTCATATTATAAAATGTACTCAAATATTTTATAATAATCGCACCACACTCTCAGAAAAAAGGTACACGGTGGTACAAATAATGTTCCTTAAGGACCAGTTTTGTACCTTTTTAAAAGTTTAACCTTGTATGGTACAGAAAAGACCTCTTATGATACTGTTCTGTACCTTTTATGGTACAATTTAAATGAATGTACACAATTGTTCTCATAAAAAGGTATATAAGTGTTGGACAACTTCTTTATTACAATATCTATGAAAATAAATATTACTGGAGAGGCAAAGTGAGTTTATGAATAATTTCCATATTAAAACATGAATCATTATTTAATAGCATATGCTTAAAGAAACTTATAAACATTAATTATTAAGTTCTATAATACAAAACAACTGGTAAAACAAAACTACAGGTATTGGAAACTAAACATTTTTAATAAACATGTGGTAAGCATTTTCTGATAAATACATTTTTATTATTAATATTCACACTTAATAGTGTGGATTAATATCAACTTTTAAGTGATTACAAAATAAAAAGTCAAAATTGAAGGAAAAAAGTTTTATTTTGTACATGGAAGAATGTATTTCTGTAACATTTTGTGAAAAGTGTTGTAAAATGTTTAGCTAAAAAGACATCTTTTGATTTATGTTAGGGTATTTTATTCTTTATTGTAAGTGGAAAAGGTGCATTTACACAAAAAGAAACCTTTTTTGGGTATAACATAATGGCTTTTAATAGTTCTTGAAGGAACACATTTGACACTGTTATGGTACAAAGTGTCTTGTCACTGTAGTGGTACCTTTATGGATCAGATTTGTACCTTTGATGAAGGTACAATATTGTATCTGCAGGTTTTAAAACCAAAGGTACATTTTGGTTTCCCATGGCACAAATCATGTCCTTATTAAATGTACAAACTGCAATCGTACAAATGTGTTTCTTTGTCTTAAGGTACAATTCTGTTCCATAAAAAGGTACAAACAAGAATTTGTACCTTGTTCAGTACAACATTGTACCATTTTTTCTAAGAGTGTAGTTACTCCACCCCGTTTAGAGCGTCATTAAGAACATTTTACATTATAACGAACGTGGTTCAAACGACAGATCTGCAACAGAGAAACTACAGTTTTGAGCAAACACTCATCACTACATTGTTTTTTTTTCCCAAACGATGCATCGTACTATGATAGTTCAGCCGCGAGTTATGTCATTGTTGGGGAAATGCACCCTAGCATGACTAGACTGAGAGAAATATGAGGACCAGCAAAAGATGTTGTCTACAACATGGAATAGAAAAAAGAAAATGTTGCTGCATAGTTTTAAACGGTCTATGAAAGTCATGAAATACAAAAATCTAATATCAGATTTATTTATATTATGAAATATACTGAAATATTTTGAAATGATCACACCAGGGAAGAGGTTTATCAGGCTTATGCATGCAGCAGCAGGTGTTTAGATGTAATCTGAGCCACATTAAAAGGTTACAAAAATGTACACAAACAGAAAATTCTGAAGTTCAGTCATTTGTATACCGTACTCTAATAGTTTTACTCTTGAGGATTTTCCTTTGAGTCAGGACACCCTGCTGCCTCATGTCTCGCTGTACAGGTTGTTCTTCTCATTTTAATTGTTTCCCACAGATGCTGGCCTCCCGCATGACAGCATATTTCCGTAAGAAGTGTGTGGCAGTTACGGACCGCCGCGTTCGACTGATGAACGAGATCCTGGGCTGCATGAAGTTCATTAAGATGTACTGCTGGGAGACGCCATTTGCCAACAACATCCAAAGTAAGACAGCGTTCAGATGCACCCACTCAAACAGCCCCATCATTACACTCTCACTTCCTGTTTGTCTGAGAGCTTAGATGTCTTAGTCTCCATGGAAATCAAAGGATGATCTCTGTGGCTTTGCACTGCATTCAAAGGAACAATCTCAAGTTTCCTAATCCGCTATCTTTGCCTTGTCCTTCCTCAGCCCTCAGTCACTGTGATGCCCTGAGAGTCTCTGAGCTTTAAGATGTACAAAGCATTTAGCCTTCCTGCTTCCATAATGCCTTTCTAGCAGTTTGAATGTTAAATAATAACAATTTTGGTGATGAGTAGGCCCACACGGAGTCTGCGCACGCAGAAATACACAGATTTTTAGCTCATCATAGAGTCTAATTATTTACTTGTGTAAATGTGTGTAAATTTATATTTATTCAGCTTTTAAATTAATTTCAGTAATAATATTGACTGATATAAAAATGTTCATTTGATTTATTTACAATACAGTTGGTAAAGTAATATTTTCTGTCTTTTAGTAGATATATTATATTTCAGATTTGCTTTGTTTACCAAGTAGGTGGATCTACTTAGACTTGTATTGTAAACAGTAAATAAAAGTTACAAATGTGTTCTTTTTAATTTCATATATTAAGTTTATAGTTACGATACTCCCAAAATCATTCCACACAAATCCGCAGATTTTTTACAAAATTCTATGCAAAAATAGCAAAAACAAGTCTGCAGATTTATCTAATAATTCCAGCCAGCTTTTAGTGAACTTGCAAAAGTCAAAAACACAAAACGTTCAGTTGTTATATGTGAAAAGGCCTAAATACATGCAAGACCAATCAAATATGTTGCTCGTCTCCAACTGTTGACAGCAGATCTCTCAATGAGAGAGAGGGAGGGATTTGCACTTGCATTATCTTTACTGCTTTATTCATTCAACCTAACAAATGTAATGCCTAGAACATCAATGTGCCTCTCGCAATCTGTTCTCTTGCTCATTGACTCTTGTCACCATGTTTTCTGGGTATTTTAACTCATTTTTGGGGAGCACGGAGCCACTATGAATCTCGAAGCATCCCTGATAAATAGTGTTTTTTTTGTTACAGTATTTGTGATTTAAGTAAATGTTGCCTCATAGCAGACACCCTTCGATCCATTAAACATTTTATTAACACCACAATGTAAATGGTAGAGTGGCCCCAAAAATTTTTAACTTAAATCACTCTCAAAAAAGTAGATTTTTAAGTTAAAATGACTATTTTCACAGTATATAATTAAAACATCCAAATGAAAAAAGCTCAAAAAGGTGTTCTTGTAATGTAATGTATAACTTACCTAACCTGACTTTCTAGGTCATAAATCCTCTAGGCTATTTCTTATGTAAAGGACTCTGGGAAAATCAAATCTATGTGACATACAGTATGCACGTTGCGTGACATTTAAGCACGTTGACATGATTGTGCAAGCATATCAACATTGTTATGATTAGGTGCTTTTTAACTGCTGTCTTCTCATCGCTGTCATTTTATTTGTGTTTATTTCATTAATTGACAGGAAAATGTGTTTTTCATATTCATCTAAACAGCATGGACAGCATCTAGATGATCGTTTCAGTAGATCACTGCAGGTTTTATTAACACCTAATAAGGGAACGAAAATTCAATTCAATCCATTTTATTTCTATAGAGCTTTTACAATGTAGATTGTGTCAAAGCAGCTAAACATAGAAGTTCTAGTAAATTGAAATTGAAACTGTCAGTCCAGTTTTCAGAGTTGATGTTCAGTTTAGTTCAGTTCAGTGTGGATTAATTTTCACTGCTGAAAGTCCAAACACTGAAGAACAAATCAATCGATGCGCAGATCCACAAGTCCCAAACCAAGCAAACCAGTGGCGAGGAACAAAACTTCACCAATTGACGAAAGTGAAGGGGAAAAAAACTCAGAGAAACCAGGCTCAGTTCTTAATACTACATATCATCTCTTTAAGATAAAAAAGGCCCAAATCTTCTAAAAAGCTGCTGTATATAATAGAAACTGATAATTTAACGGTTTAACCTGAGATGTACAGCATCTAAAATCCTATTTCCTGATATCACCTTTTATGAAGCCGAGTCAATGTAATGAAGGATCCATGGCCTTCTTTATTCTATTTACATCTTTTTCACATGCGCTTATGAATAAAATATCATAACCTGCATAGATTAGCATCCTCTATATCTGAATTATGGAGATCCAGCAGTGTTTTCAGAGATTACGTCCAGCGCTTCTGGTTGTTTAGACCAGCAACAAAACACTTTGGCCGTGAGCCAGAGAGCGCCACTGAATGAATGTGCCAGCTTGCGGGCAGTCGGGAGACAAATATTAGTGCAGCAGAAGGAGGGTGAAATGGGCCACTTGGACACCAGCCAGTGCCTCGCCATTTCCATCTACTGCAACATCCCATTTATGATTACGATCTGTCTTCCCTTACAGACGCACCTCTCAGTGTTGCCTCCGGATTGAACAGCGTTTGGCTGCTGTAAATTAGAAACTACGTTGTAGGATGGAAACACAATATGGCTGCATTCACACCGCAGCCTTGTTTGGAGCACTTCAAATGTGTCTGTTTATATGGTCATTTTAAAAAATATATACATTTCTTTTTGGCACCGGGTCATTCAAGAGATGCATGTGACTTTTTGTCTTGAGCAGAAGTAATATTAAGGTTTTGAAAGGAAAACATTGAAGGATTTGTCTCCATCTGATGCATATGAACATGAGTCATTGTTGACTTTTTGACAGCCTGGATTTTTGACAGCCTAGAGTTAACACAACCCCTGCATACAACAACACTCTCAAAAATAAAGGTACAAAAGCTGTCACTGGGGCAGTAAATCTTCAAAAGGTACTTTTTAGTTTCTAACAGGTACTTACAGGTACATATTAATTCCTTAAAAAGTACAAATCTGTAGCTCGTAGTACCTTAAAGGTACAAACGTGTACCCTAAAAGTACTAATGTGCAGCTGTAAAGTACAAAAGTGTAACTTTAAAAAGGTACCACCTCAAAGACAGCTTTTGTACCTTAATTTTGAAGAGTGTAAGATTGTTCTCTAACAAAACGATGAGTAATTTTTCAAAAGAGGATGAGTAAATAATTAGAAAATGTTTATTTTTTGTTAATCTTCAGGAGTAAAAACAGACAAATTTACTTGTTGGGACCAAGCGGCAACCTCCCGCTCTCCCTCGGGAAGCCCATACGGAAGTAACTGAAACTGCAATTCATCGAAATTCCGCTAGTCCTGGCTCCATAATAGAACAAATTTCGATTGAGCCCACTGTTAAAATGGCCAACTTTACAGCAAAAAAAAAGGTGTTTACAGCCTGGTACAAAGAATGATTTTGGTTCATATAGCTAATATTACCCTTCATGACAACTGTGAGGGGGGTGAATTTTTTTATAACTCATCCATTTCCTTTATATTAGGTTATATATTTTTGCATAATTAAAGGCATGGCCACTTAAGTGACAGCTTGCTCTCGCTGGTTGCCGTCACGTCACCTCAGCTGGTTAGCCGCTGATCACTGCATATTCATCGTATTTTTGTGTTGTTTTATGTGGCTTTACACAGTCAGTTGCCTTTTGGAATTATTTTTTAACATTATCAGATGATATGGCATGCTGTGTCCACTTGATTGTGCTCAAAAACAATTCACATGGCCTCCGTTTCCCAGATGAGTGAAATTATATACTTATATACCATCTCTATAAATGTATTTGTTTTATTTAAAATCATTTACCATTTATAATGTTCTTTAGATCTGTAATGCACTCCAGAATCTGACAGATTTATTAGCTGTAGGCTCTAGAACAGTCGTCTGAAGCGTTGTCATACAATTCTGCCTGGATTTCATCAATAGCCCTGCATTTACTAACACAGACTATATCCAAGGTGTTTGGAAGTCATTCGCACTTCCTCCTGTTGAAAAACGTCATAAGAACGATGCTTATAGTGGCTCAATGTGTAATACATTGAGTCACTAAGCATTGTGCTTATGGCGTTGCTTATGAAACAGTGTTTTAAAAAGTCTAAACTCTATATTGATATAGTATACAACCAAGCACATGTGGTCAGAACACAAACGAGTCGCAGGTAATAAAGTATTAAGTGTTTCTCATGCGTCTGTTGCTCCGCCTCTTTGCCCTTATGTGGTATGCCCCGGTTGGTGCGATGACACGGTAACAAAATGGCGACGGTTGGCCACGCCTACTGGTAGCTTCTTTTGGGTTCTTCGTAAACCTATGGGTGACGTCACGGATACTACGTCCATATCATTTAAAGTCTATGGTTGGGACGCGTCTCCCCTTCAGTTCTGTACAATTCTATAATCTATCAGCTTAAAGATATCAGCCTAATTTTGATATTAGACCGATATCGATAACATTAAAAATAGCATTTATAGTCCGAGAACGATATGGCCGCCAATATATTGTGCATCCCTACTAAATATCATATGATTTTTAAACTGTAATGCATTTAATATACATTACTCATTAAACATTGCTTTAAAATTTTATATCTTGGTTGTCTGTTCATTAAAATACTGATTTGATGTCTCAAGCATTGTTTAGTGGAGACTAGTCCTTTTACAGCTACTAAAGTGATGATCAAAGTGAAAATCTGCGGATATTTTTTACGTGTACTTACTCCCCACATTTGGCATTCTAGCACACATTTCTAATTTTAAATGATGTTTTTCATTACCACCCAAATTTCAGGTTTATCTATAAGTTTTTCTGTTACTTGCAAACACTGACGTATCTGAAGTTTTATGAGATAAGCATTTGCTAACTTGTATCTCATTAGGTAGATCAGTACATTTACAATTATCATCTAATCACTCTGTCATGCAGGACTTTAATTAGATCTCTTGCATTATTGTTCCTCCCCAACCCTTTTTCGTCTTATTTTAGTCAAGGACAAAAAATTCTATAGATTCTTATAGACTTGTTTTTTTATCTGTGAAATGTCAGCAAAACTACCACTGAATAACAGACTTATTGAAAAGCAGTAGACACATGATCCTGAAAGACTCCGAACAGTTAGAGAAATAGTACAGTTGCCAGTCTAAAATATGTGTCTTTTCTCACATGTGTGTAGAGGTTCGATCCGAGGAGCGGAGGACCCTGGAGTGGGCCGGTTGTGTTCAGAGCCTGACTTTAGGTGTGGCTCCAGTAGTGGTGGTGATCGCCAGCGTCTGCACGTTCACTCTTCATATGGCTTTGGGCTATGATCTGACTGCAGCACAGGTGATATTTCCATATTTCTGCTCCTCACTTCCTGCCTGAGGCTCGTAAACAACAGTGAACTTGAACTCATGAAGTCCTGTTTGTATTTCTGTCACAACACATAGGCCTTCACTGTTGTTGCTGTTTTCAACTCCATGACCTTTGCTCTAAAGGTCACACCCTTGGCGGTGCGTGCTTTATCCGAGGGCTCTGTGGCTGTGAAACGATTTCAGGTCAGAAACACATCCATATCTACTGGGGAAAGAACACAAATCACTGTTTAAAATGATTTTCTTATCCTCATCTTATTCCTAGATTTAATTTGTTTTAGTGCAACATAAATGGGGAGACAGTAAGAAGTTTCAAGAACCTGTTGTCTAATCTGATATAAATGAGGACTGAGACTTTGAACATGGTAATAGGGCTGTTATTGTCCACTTAACGTTTTTTAGGCACCTGAAAACATGAAAAATACAGGATGAGCATTTAATGGACTGAGGCTGTACTGTGTATGCAGTTAACGTAAAAATGATAAACCTTCCTGTGAAATATTTTATTTTTCCTATTGTCTTTTTCCTGTATTTTACAGTACGTTGGCCGATAGAGCTTAACATTCTGCAATTTAAGAAAACACGTGCGATTACAAAAAACGCCAGCAAGTTAAGAAAAGATCTTCATCAGTTTGACAGCACAACTGCTGCAAATCCTCACAATGCAAGCACATTAAAAAGGGAGCTGCATTTTTTCACAACGCAAACAAATTAACAAAACGCGCTGCTTTTTCTCACAACGCAAACAATTTACGATAATGCAGTGCGTTTTGCAACAACACTTTGTATTTGTTAGCCTAAATAACCATAACCTAAATAGCCAGGTCTGTCACATTTTAGGGTCCTCTTGAAACATTATCATTGTGTTCTGTGCTATTTGAAAGTGTTATAAAAAAATGCAGCGCATTTTCATAAATTGTTTGCACTGTGAGAAAATGCAGCGCGTTTTATTAATTTGTTAGGACTGTGAGAAAATGTAGAGCGTTTTTTAAAAATGTGTTTGCGTTGTGAGGATTTGCAGCATGTGTGTTGTCAAACGGATGAAGATCTTTTCTTAATTTGTTGGTGTTTTTGTAATTGCATGTAAAATTTTCTTTAATTGTTTTCTTAGATGGCAGCACATTAAGCTCTCTCGGCCATCATAGTATTTTCTATAATTTCTTTTAGTTTGGCTGGAGTAAAAGCAGTTAAAATTTTTATTTAAACTATTTAAGGAAAATATTATGGATAATATGTTTATTGATTGTTGATTGTTGATTGTTGAGGATAATATGTTTATTGATTGTTGACAGAACAAACCACCGTTGTCCAATGACTTGACTACTTACCTAACTTGCCTACACAATCTAATTAACTTAGTCTTAAAATGTCAATCTTAAGCTGAAAACTAACTCATATGTACTGTGATCATGCCAAAGAAAAATTTGTTATTAAAACAGTTGTTTAAAAATGTTAAAACAATCTTCTCTCCATAAAACAACACTTGTCTAATAATTTAAAAAGAATACAAATTTTACAAGAGGGCTAATAATTCTGTCTTCAACTGTACATATTAATTAAATATATAATTATATAGATACATATTTAGCTACGCAGCTTTGATTGTTCATTACAACATTTATTACAACGTTTAATTTTCCTGTTGGTTCGACACAACAAGTGCATGGAAATGTGTTTTTTTTTCTAGTCACATGTAAGTAAAATCTTCTATTGGTTAGAGCACAAATTTACATTCCTTTGTGTCTTCCATCAAGATGGATTGACAAGTTATTTTGGCTGTTTCTGTAGCTGTCGTGACACGCTCATATGCATTAGGTTTGTAGCTGTAGGTTCTGATTAATAAACCCCTATACATCTCTAAAATGGCTTATAATTTAGAATATATTAAGACCAATAAAAAAGGCTGTTGTGAAAATAGCATCATTGCAGCGCATAGAGAAGAGCTATTATACACTAGAAAATAGTAATAGAAATAGAAAAATATTAAGATAAAGAAATTACTTTTCAGTTTTAACTATGATAACTAACGTGCAAACATAATCAGAGACTGCTGACTTACATAATTCCTTTTTCATAATGAATTATGTTACCACTTGATAGCTTTCTCACCTCAACCAAATTGCTGCAGTTTGTTCAAGCCTTCCTTGATCTGACAATCGCAGACTTATTGTTTTGATGTAGATCAGATCTGTCTGAGATTATTAAACGAACCAAACATACAGGTTCCAACGTTCAATACAATAAACAAGCTAAGAAAGCACTCATAGAGTAACAAAGGAATATTTATATGAAATGTGTGTTAGTACTATTATACTGTTATAAAGATTTTCATTTTTACAAAAAAAAAAATCAGAATTATATCTTGCTTTTATGGGGATGTAAATATGGCATATTTTTGCTCAGATTGTGCCTCTGGATAAAACTTTTTTTTCCCCCAATTTGTTTGTGAGCACCATATAATACTAATTGAGCCATTAAAGCTTCAAAACTTTTTTTTTTCTTTTATTCATCTCAAGGTTGAGTAAAGTGTTCAATTTCCAAACATTGCACTTTTTCTGGACTATTAATCAATATGACAGGCTTTAATATAAGTTATTTCCTAATAATCTTTACTTCTGCAGTTGTTCTCAAATCTTACTTGCACTCAAGTTCAAATTATTGGACCATTGTTTTATTATGTTTTTGGGCAGCTTAAGGGTAAGTTTACATGACAACATTATACTAAAAATTGAAAAGTTTATTTTTTTCTTTTGCATATAGACACCAACCATCTCAAAATGATACCTTTTCTACACGGCTCAGCAAAAATGACAAAATTTGCAGTATTTTGTCTAGCGTTCCAAGATTACCAATGTCACTCAGTGTCTTGAGCTGCACAAACACATCTGTTCTTTTAGCTGTCAGGTACTGGTACATGACTTTAGACATATAGTCATAAATATGCATGTAAATATTACATAAAGTATAAAATATTTTTTCAAAGAAAAAAACCCAAAATTAATATCGTCTCGATAAATTTATTCAATTCAATTTAAGTTTATTTGTATAGTGTTTTTACAATAATTATTGTTTCAAAGCAGCTTTACAAAAGATTTACATTATTGCATTACTATCAAAATCAGAAAAGTTTAAGTTATTAGTTAGCATAACTTTATTAGTTACTAATAATTTTAACTAATTACAAAGTAACTAATTACTAATCACTTTTAACAGTTAAAGTTATTGTATATAAACATAGTTAACCTGCAGTTATATAGTCTATAGGCGATGTCAATATGTACATGTTCAATGAAGTAACAGGTTTTGAGACAAATGTCTAAAATCACAGGCAAGTAGGTGCCTGTTCACGTGAGTAAAAGACGCGATCAGAGAGAATCACGTATGAGTCACCAACAACCGTGAGAAATTTGGCATGCTAAATATCTGGACCTGTCGGTTATTCAAATCATGTGAAATGTGTTCTGATAGAAAATAACATCGGCGATCACCTACAACCAATGAGAGAGCAGCATCTACTAGTATGGGTATCTGCAGGCCAGTGGGAGGCTGGGGAGAAGTGCTTCTTTTCGGTTTATTTGGACACAAGAAATGGATGAAAAACTAGTGGAAATTTGGCAAGAGCACCCGTGTCTGTTTGAAGTGTCACCTGAGCAATACCACAACTGGGTAGAAAAAGAAAAAAGCTAAAGAGAAATTGCTAATTCCCTTCAAAGCCAGGTGAGCAAAATAAGTACATGTTCTACCCCGCTAAAGGCTTCTTACTCATTATATAGTTAACTACAAAAGATATATACTACGTGACCTCACGTTGTTTGTTTCCATGTCACTTCTCACATTTGTCTGGTTGTGAGATGTAATTTGCAGACCGAGACAAAGTCGTTGTCAATTCTTCTATTATAAAGTCATCAGTGTGAAAACCCCTGTTGCTAATCCATCCTTCGTTGTAAACACAGCACTGACAGAACGCTATCCCAGATAGTCATGCAGTGTGAAAACATCTGTGACGCGACTACTTTGAAAATCATACAGTCTAAACTCGGCATAACAGTCCCAGTTCCTATTAAATTGCAGTGTAAGGAAGAGCAACCTGAAAGTTCTGCATTTTCTCTCATTTTTTGTTCCTAGAAAGTCACTCAGATATTACACATAAGTTTCATAATTGGAGATTTATTCCTTCAGAGTGTTGTTTACCAAACAAGCTTGGGCTTTCTGGTATTAATGCCTCCTTTTACACCCACAGAAACTTTTCATGATGGAGGACAGAGAGCTGATCTCAGTCAAAACCGAAGATCCTTATAACGTGGTGGAATTTAAAGATGCCACGCTGGCCTGGGAGAAGACCTGCGGCTCACAGGTGAAAAAGAGCCAAACTCAGCTAAAACGAGGAGGAATGAAGAGAGTTTTGAGGAGGGAGAAGCTGAGTTTGTACATCATCACAGAGGAGAACAAGGGGAAAATCGAGGAACCGAACGCAGAGCATCTCCTTACACACATGGAGCAGGAGAGTCCACAGAGCACCATCTCCTCCACCCAGAGCATCAGACCCCCGCTACACAAAACCCTGCACCGCATAGACCTGTGCATTCAGAAGGTACGTTTTTACCCTTCAGTTTGCAGGTTTACCTTTACTCTGTCTTCAGGTCAGACGTGTTTTTCAGCATTACTTTTCAAATTCAGAAACAAACAAGATTTTCATGGGTGGATCAATCCTTGCCTGCAGTAAAGCACTTCATGAATAGATTGAACTCACTGACTTTTATCAAATATGACATTGTAATTTGATGGCTTGATTCTTGTGCTGTTTACCCAGGGGTCACTGGTTGGAGTTTGTGGTGGAGTTGGCAGTGGAAAGAGCTCACTGCTGTCTGCCCTCCTGGGACAGGTGAGAAATAAACATGCATTTCACACAACATTCAACAAAGCCTTGATAAGCATGACAGACTTCTTTAAAAAAAAAAACAATAAAACCGTCTTTTCAGCCCCAAATTTTTGTAAAGTGATGTAAACACCCGATAGATAATACTCTGTTATTATATCTAGGCTGTAATTATAGGTAACACATTTTTTGAAGGGGTGTCTATAAGATGTATATAATCATGACGTGATACATGTCACGGATATGAAAGAAATGTTATGCATGCTAACGACAACTGTCATTAAGTGTCATCTGTTCAGTTTCTGTATGTCATTTTTAAATGAAATATGACACTGTTTGAGCTGTCTTCATGACAGCTACTTTCATTGTGGCTCTAACTGTCAAACTCCAAAAGTGACAAACAAGCACCATAATGGTGCATCATGAAAACAATAAAAAAACAAAACAATACAAACTATTTTCAAAGTTTTCTGAATTTCAATAATAGCTTTGAGTGTCTCGTTATTTGCTGATAATCTTTTCCTTTGACCACATTTCGCCATGAAAACTGTTTGCTCGAGTATCAAAAAAAACTGTGCCCTCCACCAGCCGAAATCATGTCGCGTGCACCCAAAGCAAACCTCCACAAACACTGCGATGATGCGTCGAGTATAAACCAGGGTTCACATAGATACAAGTTCAAAAACTCAGAATATATCTATTTTTTATATAAACTAACAGGTTTGTTGAAGGATCTGGCCTTTTTGGATAACTCCTCTCCAAGAGCCTACTCTTTTCTGATTAGTCAGGCAGCACAGTCTGTTGTAAAATGTCACAGGAATTGTCAATAAAGTGATACAATAATGATAATGTTGATTTTACTGGATAAGTTTGACTCTTAACTTTAGAAGTTCATGCAAAGTGTATCTTCTTTTAGCACCTTCTACAAAAGTACACATTGTTCGAAGTAGCTATTGTTCATTGGTTATTAGTGAAGACCACTTGCAAATTTGTTACAAAGACTAAGACTTTTTAGAGACTCTATTTATCAAGGTCATATTGAAACTTTGCAAACCTTTTACTCTCACAAACATCTGTAATAAATCTGAAAATGTTTGATGTGGACAAACTGAAATTTTAGTGAGTTTTAATTAAAACTATCACTTACTAGTACATACTGTACCTTTTTTTATTTGTTCCTCTTTGAGTTTGCTAGCTGTTGTTTAAACAAAAAAGAGGAGTGTTTCTGCTTACGAGATCTGCTGAGAAAAAAACAACAACAACAACATACGGGTTTGGCACGAAATTTGAGTAAATAATGAATTTATTTATATATATAACTACCCCCTTTAACCATCATAAACCAGCCTGGACATAAAGCAGCTGGTCTTCTCAGCGTGTTGAAAGCAGATGTATAGGTTTGATTCTTCTCCTTCTGTCTAGATGACCCTTCTTGGCGGCTCAGTATCCGTAAACGGAGGCTTCGCATATGTTGCTCAACAGGCCTGGATCCTTAACGATTCCCTAAGGGAGAACATCCTGTTTGGAAAAAAATACAATGAGGAAAAGTAGGAAGCTGTATTCGCACATTTGGAAATCTCACTTTGGCCTTTGTTAAAAAAAAAAAATCAAACAAGTTTTCATCTCTCACCAGGTACAACGCTGTACTGGAGGCATGCTGTTTATTTCCTGATATTATTGAGCTACCATATGGCGATATGACTGAGGTATCTACATTATAACACTCATAACACAATCTTAGACCTCGCACAAACACAAATAAAAGCACAAGGTCTAAGAAATCTCACTTGTGTGATATCTGTACTGCTGTTTCCATTGCAAATAGCCTTGAAAAATAGAGTGCAATCATTACTGTGGCTGTAACTGAATTATCTGCTGTAGATAGGAGAGCGAGGGGCCAACCTGAGCGGCGGCCAGCGGCAGAGAGTGAGTCTGGCACGTGCGCTGTACAGCGAGAGACCCATCCTTCTGCTCGATGACCCCCTCAGCGCAGTAGACGCTCGCGTGGGCTCACGGTTATTCCACAGCGCCATCCGTCCCGCTGCCAAGGGCAAGACTGTCATCTTTGTCACGCACCAACTGCAGGTAATGGGCTTATGAATGTATGTGATGTACAGAAGGGGAACATACTGTAAACACCTCACACACTGGGACTGGTGACTTTGTGCTTGTCTACAAAGTTAAACCGGATGATGTTTGGGAATTGAATATGGTTTATGTGAGAAAATGTGTTATATTGCAAAGGCTGTTGTTTGGAGGTCCTTTCAGCCATGACTAGGTCTATAGTACAGCATGGCCTTAGATGCCTTTTTGCAGTGCTATTTTAGGATTATTTATACTAGTGGTTCTCAACTAGAGCAAAGTTTCAAGGTGACAAGTGATTTTTTTTATAAAGAAAAACACGTTTAAATGTGCTAAGACAATAGAATAGATAAGCAAGATATCTATTTTTAAATTATTCACCACCAAGAAAAAGAGGATAAATGGGGAAAAATTATTGAAAAACATATTATTTCTGCTTATGCCAAGATCAAAAATATTAAATCTTGCTGAAAATTTAAATAAAACTAAAACTTTTCTAAATCTGCCTTTTAATTATTGTCATTAACACTTTAGAGGATTTGAGTCATAAAACACACATTTCAGAACCACTAATTTATGCACTATTATAGTGCTTATTCTTATTTTAAATTGGCTTTTATTTACTACATTTAAGTTATCATTTGAAAACTGAACTGACACTGTTTCAATTCACTATAATCTTCCATGTGAAGCTGCTTTGACACAATCTACATTGTATAAGCCCTATACAAATAAAGATGAATTGAATTGAATTGAATTTTAATTTAGGTTTTAGCTGTTCTGTTTTTTGTTTACATTATAATAAATGTAGTTTATTTTTAATTTAATTATTAGTTAATCATTAAAAATTTATGTCTACGCCTATTTTGTTTGGTAATATAATATTTGTAATTTATTGTTGTTATGATCAGTGGGTAGGGAAAGGATCGAGGACTCAAGTACAGGGAAAATTATGGGGTTTTATTAATAGTAATATTAAATAAAATATTAAACAGCTAAACAAACTACCCCGAGGAGAACATTAGCAAAAAACAAATAAAAAACTAACTTGACTGGGCAGGGCTGGCAAGGATTAGGGCTGAAAAAACAGGGTGCGACTCGACAGGATATGACATATGATGAAAAACAACACAGGACAGCAGAAAAGAGGGAGCTATAAAGGAGATATAATTAATTAACAGACAAGTGAACAGGATCAACCAATAACAGGTTAACAAGGAGGGTGGGACTAGACAATAGACAGGAGAGCACAGGTACAAAGACATAACACAAGACGTGCTCACTTAAAACAAGACTAGAACACGCAGCCAATGAGAGAACTCATTAACCGTGTGTTCACATGAAACACAACACCAAAGCATGCGGCAAACATGTAAACATGAAGCCACCTGCTCTAAACAACACCTAGGGTGCGTTTTTGTACGTGTATTACTCAATTATTGGTTATTAACTCATTTGGTTATTGACGATTAGTTCTTCAAAACTCATCTGAGAGTTGTTGTCATAGCAACAGTTCTGGTAGCTCAAACATGCTTGTGAGCTCTTTTCAAGCAAAGGTAATACTGAAAGTATAGACCGAATGCTGACATTTTCTTACAGTAGTAGTAATATCTGCACTCCAGTGGTTGTTCTTAAGAGGTTCAAAGAGAACATTTATTAATATGGACTTTTTAGACACAAACGTGTACTATTGTATTGGAACCTGCTTTAGTACAATTTGTGTATGATAATAGACATGCACAATATTCGACTTTTTAAAGGAATAATAATTAATGCAGTCATGCACGTGTTTTGACAGCTAATATGATGGTGATTTGATGCTTCACAAAGGTTGCAGACACCTTTACCGATATCCAAATGCTTTTTTTGGCTCAAAATATATTTATACAGGTTATTCCTTACGCGTTCTAAATGTAAATATAAAACTAAATACTCTTGACACATGAAAGTGTAAAGCCTGTAGCTCACAACAAAGGTGAAAAGTTATTGCGTGTCTTGCACATCCCGAGCTTGGCCAAGACTGCGCTCATACAAAACACAAAGACAAACAAGAACAGGATAAGAGTGCTGGACTGGACTCTGCCACCAAAACAAGAATTGAAAAGAACGGTGGCAGAATTCTGACAATTGTACTTTTTTCAATTCATTCTGACAATTCAATGAACTGACAATTCATTCATTTCATTCATTCATCAATTCATTCATTTTCTTGTCGGCTTAGTCCCTTTAATTATCCGAGGTCGCCACAGCGGAATGAACCGCCAACTTATCCAGCACGATTTTACACAGCGGATGCCCCTCCAGCCGCAACCCATCTCTGGGAAACATCCACACACTCATTCACACTCATACACTACGGACAATTTAGCTTACCCAATTTACCTGTACCGCATGTCTTTGGACTGTGGGGGAAACCGGAGCACCCGGAGGAAACCCACGCGAACACAGGGAGAACATGCAAACTCCACACAGAAACGTCCACCCAGCCCAGCCGAGGTTTGAACCTGCGACCCAGCGACATTCTTGCTGTGAGGCGACAGCACTGCCTACTGCGCCACTGCGTCGCCAATTGTACTTTTTTTTTGACATTTATTATTTGTATTTTTTTATTTTGTTTTGGCAAGTTTTTTTTTTTATATTCTTGTTTTATAAAATTATTAATAAAAAAGTGGTTATCTTAAATAAAAATTATTACAAAATGATTTAGAGTTTTATTATAGGTGAGTGTTGATTGACATCTAAGACAAATAGAATGTAAAAACAGGAAATTGACAGTACTGTTTAAAATCTAACATATACTGTACTGACAAATACCCACAAATACCCACTGATAACTTGTGGTAGCCTACCAATATACCATTTGTCCCTATTAATTTTATTCTATGAAGCAAATAACGTCTGGTCTATAATATTATTATGCTTAGGGTTAGGTTAATGTAACATAAGGTGTCCTAAAGCTGTTTCATGACACTTTCTGTCCTTTCTCCGGGGTGTGTTTATTCCACAGTACTTGCCCGAGTGTGATGATGTGGTGTTAATGAAGGACGGCCAGATAGCAGAGCATGGCACACACACACAGCTGATGGAGAAAGGCCGAGACTACGCTGCCCTTTTCAACAGCGTGCAGCAAGAGGTGCGATATGCCGCCTGCAACAGCTGTGCCCTATGGGAAAACACTGGGGTCACACGCTCACAAAACACCCAACATCACCCACTGCAAAATTCATGAAGCACAGACTGCAGAGCCGCTGGGTTTGAAATGTTAATTCAAGTCGTGCTTTTGTAATTTATAAGTGAATTGATCTTTGGAGCTACTAGCCAAGGGACATTGTCGCTGATCTCTGTATTAATGACCCAACAGGCATTGTTCCACCTGATGTGTGCTGCTAATCAGTTGCAGGTTGCTCTTTACTAGGTCTTGCTCTTACTCTTTTCGCTTCATCCTTCCTCCAGAACCTGGTGAGGAAGAACCTGAAAAACAAAGAGAAGGCTGAGGAGAAGAGCAGCCCACAGACACTTAATGTCAGCAATCCACCCAAGCCTAATACTGAGAGCAAGAAAACAGGTACATTTTCTTTATTTCAGTGCTTCTCCACTAATTTTGCATTGCATATACATTGAATTTCAAACGTGGACTCAATCCAGTTATAAAAACCTTGAAATAAACATGGTCAATGTACAAAATATTGTTTTTACAATATCAGTGCCAAATCAATACTTTTAAAACAATATCAATGTCTAAACAGTTCCTGGACCTTTAAAAAAAGGCTTAAAATGATGTTGGATGGCTTTAAAGAACAGCATTTTAATAAAAATAAAACAGAAACTTTAAATTAAACTTAATTTTAAAGTAAAATCAACTATTTATAATACTAATAACAGCAAAGTTTGTGTTAAGTAGCTTGTAGACAGACTAGGTAGTGCAAAAATAATAATAAAAAAAAAACATGTGAGCTGCTAATACATTGTATGCACAGTTATGGAACTGGTATACTTCAAACAAAATCAAAGAATGAACTGAACTCATGTCATCCCGAACAAAATCCAAGCAAACATTTCAGTTCAAAAAGTTTACAAAAGCAAACGTTTTGAGGGAGTTCATTTTGGCTCCCTAACAGCTTTTAAACTACCATTGGTCTATAGCAGTTGTACAGTTGGTGGGTGCATTCTGAAACTCTTTTGACATGCAATTGATTCATTTCTCAAATTTGGGGAGGTCAGGCAGGGACACAGGCATAGCAGCAGCAATGGTGACTGAACAATATTATGGAATCAACCTGCCTAAAGAATGTTCAATATACACAGCTGAAGGCCTTGCTTTACTTTTATATAAAAAATGTCCAACAAAAGAACGCTATCATTTTTACAGACTTCAAATCAGGCCTCCAAGTGATGGAATCTTCAAAAAATGATCATCCTTTGATTGATAGTATTTTAACCAAAGTTTAAATAGCTAGCTGCAAAAACAAGTTTTATCACATTATTTTTTGCTGGGTTCCAGGACATGTCGGGCTTTCATTAACTGAGCAAGCTGATGTACAGTAGCTGCTAAGGACGCTTTTAAAACAAGTGGTGAACAAATGCCAAATTTCTCCTTCAGAGATGAGACCTTTTATAAACTTTTACATTTTAAATAAGTGGGAAGAGGAGTGGGATGCATTGGAAAATAATAAATTGTATGAAATACAACCTGAAATCTAAAACAGAGCTTTAAGACATTTTAAGACTAGATTTAATCAAGTAATTCTTACCAGATGTTGTATTGAACACACACAATTAACCCATCCCTTTTTGCTTAAAAGTGAAGACCTTACTCATTGTTTGTACTGCACAATTCCCCTTACTGTAAAACAAAAAAAAAGAAAATGATGTATTAAAAATGATGTATTAATCATTTTGTATTAACACTAAAAATCTCTTATTTAATAAATTTATTCATTTGTTTGTTGATTTTTAATTGTATATTTATTATTGAAATGTTCTTGCCATGAAAATAGCCTTGGTTGCTGACATGGCATTAAATAAAAAAACACATTACATTACAGGCAGGGGAACAACATCCAAAACAACAACAACCAGTTAACAACAGGAATTCACTGCAGGGTTGAGTAGCTTAACTAGCACAGCTATACAGTATCCATACATGTACGATTGCTCACAGAGAGATTTTTATATACTTGGAGGGGGATATGCACCAGACGAGAAGTGCCAGAGTGGCGCACCACATCTTTAAAAGTTCCAAATATTGTTTTCTTTGAGTGTACACACTCCAGCCATTCGGTGTCTGTCCATGGCAAATATGTCCCGGGCCTGACTGGAATTGGGAAATACTGCTTTAGAAAATTAGAGCTGTATGTGTACATTCAGCAGGTTTAACTATAATTACAAATTACAATTACCTTACAGGTTAAAAGTTATTTAAAATATAGCCTGTTGATTTCTTCGTCTAAAGAAGCACACGTCCAGTGTGCCTGCCTAGTTTCAATTGACAGTTCTGGAGTTTTAAGTGATACTGAAATAAGGCACCAAAATCTGCATTTCATTTGGTCTGTTGCACAGCAGTGCAATATTGGGTTTCTGTACCCATCCCTAAGAGTAAAAAAAAACACTCACAACCTCTGCAAACACAGACAAGCCTAGTGAAACAAACACCTCGGAATGTTGTACCAAATATGAACACTCTTAAAAAACCACAGAGAAAACAAATTGGCTAATTCCTTAGATCTTTTGTACTTTGTTGATAGGCTAGCCAATGTGTGACCTGGATCATGACCCCAGAGTTGAGAAGCACTGGTTTAATCTCAAAATAAAAGTCTGTGCTTAGCTGATCTAGCATCAGTGGATGAGTCACACTTCTTTGTTGTTTTTCTCCATATTTCTGTTGTTTGATGTGCACCTCACAGATCAGCTCATGCAGGCGGAGGAAAAGGGAAGCGGGGCCGTGGCCTGGCCTGTGTATGCAGCTTACATCAAGGCTGCCGGAGGCCCTCTGGCCTTCATTGTAAACATCCTCCTCTTCCTCTTCACCACTGGCAGTATCGCCTTCAGCAACTGGTGGCTTAGTTATTGGATCCGGCAGGGCAGCGGGGTAAGCCAGTCTATATCACTGCTGGCCGCTTTGAATTTCTGCCTTTTAAAGAGACAGCTCTGCCAACAACAACAATTCTGCAATTATGTACTCGCCTGCATCCAACCAGATTAGAAAGTATAAACAAATTATTTACTGAATCAATCAGATCATAAATTTACTAACATGATCTGACTTAAAAGAAAGAGTTTGATGTTACGTCTTATAAATGCTTATATATAAGCATTTATACCATTTATACCCTGACCACAGAGTTGTGGAAGCAGAAAAATATCAATCTGTAAAATATTTTTTACATTTTTTTTATGAGGAAAATGAACATGCGTTATGGATGTGATGAAAAAAGTTTGTGAGTTTACAGTAATACAACATACTTTGTAGAAACCCAAAAGAAACTATGCTAATCAACAGCATAAGAGTTGGCTCTCTATAGAACAAACATGATTGATTTTATTAGATTTTACATTTGTACATTTATAAAGAAAAAGCTTTGTTATGGATGTGACGGATGTGAAATTGCCACTTGTGTGACTTTTGTAAATCAAATATAATTGTTTGAAAACATTACAGAGACATTTTTAAGAATTTTTAAAGCACTGTAAAATACAAGCCTACACAAAAAACGCAGAAATGGTTTCGCTATTTTAGTGAAAACTACATTTTTTTTCATAGCATATATATATATATATATGTGTAACCACACACTCAAATGTTTACAAGGAAGAGTGCTTGTGCATTTGGCTGCCGAGTCATGTAAATTTGTTTTTATTTGACAAGATTAATGTAAACACAGCTTAATATGAACAGCCCTAAGCTTTTTAATGATTATTTTAAGTTAAAGTGGTATTTGTAAAGAATCAGACACAAACAGAGTATGGCTGTTTGTAAAGCATACAACGCCATCTATTGGTAAAAACTGAGCTGAACGACTTTATTTATTATATGGTTTAGATGTGTTTTGTCCTGAGGAATCATGATTTGAAATAAAAATATTAGCAGACATGGTTATACTTTATTTTATTGTTTTCTTTGAGTATATTAGCAGAATACACTAAGTCACAAACTGTTGAATGTCTGTTGGGGCTCCATCTAAATCAGGGGTGTCCAAACTTTTTCGAATGAATGGCCAAAAACCAAATATCACTGATAGCTGTGGGCCAAAGATAAATATACCAAACTATTTTACATTAAAATCGCCATGGATAATTTCCTAATTCATTAACAATTGAAAACATTACTTTGAATAGTATTTACTAATGCAGTATAACTTTTGAAATTAAAACCTATTGTAATAAAAACATAAACAATCACATTTATAATACAGTGGAGTTCAATGCTGAATACACTTGTCAAGCAGAATCTACCTTTACCTTGATTCGCTCACCTTGATGTCTCTGCATTGTTCTCTATCCGTTGTATGTACATTTTGCACTCCTGGTTAGACCTAAACTGCATTTTGTTTCCTTGTACTTGTACATGTGTAATGACAATAAAGTTGAATCTAATCTAAAAATCTAATCTAATTTTGAATATGATTAATTTACACCATTTACATTGAAACATTTAATTTCAGATAGCTTTTTTTTGTAGATAAAACAATAAAATATAATAAAACAATACAACAATAAACAATAAAACAATAAAACAAACAAATATAAGGTTACATTAAATTTAAAATGACAATCTCTAAACCATTCTCAGATGGCATGGGAGGGCCAAATTAAAGGTTACCATGGGCAAACATTGGCCTGCGGGCCCAAGTTTGGGCATCTCTAATCTAAATGAAATGTTAACATATCAAACAGACAATCTATTAATACTTTAATGAAGCACTACCTATTATAATGATCTTTCAATACAATAGATTTCACATTATTAATCGGACGTGTTTTCTTGTTTCTTACAAGCCCAAAGATAACATATTACAACTTTCAGTATATCTAGAGATAATCCTCACAGTGGCATTAGATGCTGCTTTGCCAATGTAATAAACCATCTACCATCTGGCATCCAATTGTCATGATTATGATGATTATAATGATGCACAGTTTACCCAATATCATTTGAAAATGTGGGAAGTTCAACCAATAGTAACTGAATCTCAGGTTTATTTTGTGGCTATAGTGGGTCAAGGCAATGAGTAAAATCCAGTCGGGGACCATTTTACAACAGCAGTGTGGGTGGGTGAGATTGATCACTCAAATGATCAGCTCTTACATTTGCCATTTGTCACAAAATCAAAGCACACACAAATGGAAGATTAGTGCATATCCTCCAGGACCTTATTACTTTTTAATTATTATTTTTTAAATGTTGCCATGCAGGATTTTTTTTTTTTAATCAGCCATTAATGTGAGTGGTCCAATGCCACCCTGTACCTTATACACTCTTTCCACTGTGGTACAAATCTATTGTTAATATAATAAAATCAAGCATATTCTTCAGAATTGATATTTTTTACTTATTTATTTATTTGGTGTTTCACTGATCACAGCAAGTCTTCACAGGTTTGCAAATAACATGATGGCGAAACAATGATTGCTGTTTTCATTTTGGGGTGAATTATTGCTTTAAGGCAACAAACCACCAGCTTGAATTGCCGAGTTTTGATGCTTAGCCGAAATGAACATCAATCCCGAAACTAATTAGAAGTGCCAGACTCCACACGATTTACTCAGAGGGACAATCACGGCAACAGATGTTGCAGTTAACTCGCGTTCTGTAAAATAATTGAGCCTGGGACTCATGCACGCAGTTCTGCTGGTATGTTGAGACTCTCCAGGGAAGGATCGGGTTTCTAAGGTGTTGTTCCTTTGTCCCTGCAGAATTCCTCACTGCTACTGGGGAACGAGACCGTTGAGAGCGATAGCATGCGACTGAATCCGCACATACAGTACTACTCCAGGGTGTATGTCTTATCCATGGGGGCGGCGCTCTTCCTGAAGACCATCCGAGGACTGGTGTTCGTCAAGGTAATTTGAAGTTTATTGCTGATGAAGCTCCCACACGAGATTGCTCTGTTTAGTTGTCCTGTCTCAGTTAGACACAGCTGAATTTTTAACACTTGGGTCCTTAGGCAGATGTGTTTCCTCTTTGCTCATGTGCTATTCAACTCTGTCTGGATCTACCGGAGTGGACCAGGTTAATCTGTCTAGGGGGAATCACAATTAATGCCTTTATCCCCTCAGTGATAGGGGAAACTGATATGTTAATGACAGGCAGGGGCGGACTTAACCAATAAGTGAGGTAAGCAGCAGCTTAGGGCCCCGAAGAATTTGGAAGCCCCGACCAATGTCAAGAAGCCCATATTAATCATATAGCTGTTTTATATATTTTCTATCATATGTTGTAAATCTGTCTATAGCCGTTAAGTTTTTAACGTTATTATTTCTTTTCAAAACCGGGTGCCCTCATGAATAATGTAACTTTCCTTCCAGACTGCACATGCGCGAAGTGTGTGCGCTTCAATCAAAGACATTGCCAGTCAGTGTTGCAAACTTAGCAACTTTTCAGACCCTCCTAGTGCCAAATTTTCAAAATAGTGACTAGCAAATGTTTTTAGGTGTTACTGGAGATTTTTAAAGACTCTCATGTGTCCATGCTATACCGTTCCTAATGTTACTCTTCGCAACAAGCTGCGGGTGATGCCTTCGGCCTAAGAGCACTCAAAGGCAGCACAGTGCCACACATCCGTCTGTCACACCTGCAACATTGAGAGCAGACCATTCCTCTACATATCGACGGCAAATGTTTTAGCACCACGAGCGTGAGGTATTTCTCTGGTACAGTCAAACCCATCTGCTTCTCCTCTGTTTAAAATGTAATTTAAAGGGCCGTTTATTATTTTCTTGCTGTTGTGCACAATCACAGAGATTTTGGGGAAAAAAGAAGAAATACAACAAACAATTTCTCCGTGATCCTGCTGTCTGGCCGAAACAGCTGTCAGATGATGAGCTTGTTAGGAGAGGGTCTGTTCAAATAACATTTCCCAGTGAAACGGCCGCCCACTCACAAACAGCAATTAATCAATTCATTTGAAAAATGGTGAAAAGGTTAGTTTGATGGATTGTAAATTAATTTTGTTTAAATGTTTTTTTATTATTATTATTATTAAAATATAATCACAAAAATGGCTAACTGACTGTACATGGGGTGCCCAAACTCGGTCCTGGAGGGCCAGTGTCCTGGAAAGTTATAATCCAACCCCAATCAGAGACACCTGGGCTAGCTAATCAAGCTCTTAAGCTGCGGTCACACTGGACTTTTCTCTCCATAGACTTCCATTCATACGCACGCAAATGCGTCAGACCGGAAACACAGGGTCATGCGCATACCTGCCAACACTCCCGGGAGTCTTCTGTATTTCAGACCCACTTCCCAGTTTGTCATTTCTCCCGGAAAACTCCCGGAATTTCAACCCCTTCCCCCGGTCCTCAGTGATTGGTACAATCTGTAACACCCCATTCACACGGGGCTTCAGCGTAAACACTTGACAGAGGGCATGTCTGAAATTGGGGCTGACGCTATCGTCATAGCAGCGTCAGCCAATGAATTTAGAAAAAATATTATCAGACATACTGTAAAATTTCCTTGCTCTGTTAAACATCATTTTGGCAATATTTAAAAAAGAAAAAAATTCAAAGGGGGGCTAATAATTCTGACTTCAACTGTATATACACGTTGTGTATATACACAACATGCAGTTTATATTTCAAAAATGCTAGGGCCCCATACCTGGAATTGCTTAGGGCCCCCAAATCACTAAGTCCGTCCCTGATGACAGGTCAAGTTCATAGCATAGTGTACATTCTGTAGTTTCAGTTTAGTTTAATGCTGAATTCTTGCTCTGCAGTCTGACACATCTGTATGTTTTCTTATTCTTATTCTTCCTGAATGGGAGTCAATGGCAACCCGAGCGAACAGAAAAATGATGAAATTTGGCACACTTGTGTCCTCATCACAATTGAGAAATCTTGAAGTAAGCTCTATAGCATCACCGCCAGGTCAAACCATCATTTCTTAAACATTTCTTAACAAATTTGTAATTCTTTGACCAAAAAAATAATCTTAGTTCACCTGATTGCTTTTCTCTTGCTGATCACATTAAATTTCCATTTTTGCTCATATACCATTCATCACTGCCTAAATCTACCTGCGTGTACCATGTTCATCTGAGATCTCAATTAATGACTTTTTTCCCACAGCGCAATAGTCTGGGAAACCAATATGTTATTGACAGGCCACTTTCACAGTGTACTTTCCAAATTTTCAGTTTCAATTCTTCTTTTCCCAAATGGCAGTCAATGGCAAGCCATAGAAGCAAACAGAGGGAAATGATGACATTTGACACTCTTGGGATGGTCCTCGGTGGAACTTTGAGGTCTCTAGAACTAACTCTATAACACCCACACTAGTTCAGAAATTATTTTTTCTCTTTGATCTAGAAAAATTTAACTTAGTTGATAAGTTTGGTCGTATAATGTTTATCACTGCCTGAATCTACCGGAGTGTACCAGGTTAATCTGTCAAATGTCTTTATCCCAACAACAGTATAGTGTGGGAAACTGATATCGACAGGCAACTTTTACATTGTACATTGTACGTAGTTTCAGTTTCATTTCCACACCAATCCCTCGTTCTACAGTCCATGACACCTATATGTTTTTTTTTATTCTTCCTCTTCTTCTTCTTCATCTTCTTCCCAAATGGCACATCATATAAGCAAACATAGATGAGAATTGGCACACTTATAGGGATGGGTGACATTTGACTTTTGAGTCATCTAAAATTCTGTTTTCTTGGTCCTCCATCAGCAAATTATATCATTCATTCATTCATTCATTTATTCATTCATTCACTCATTCATTTTCCTTCGGCTTGGTCATTTATTTATCAGGGGTCACCACAGCGGAACGAACCACCAACTTATATATGAATTGTATATAAATTAGTAAATATAAATAAGTATATATCAAAAGAAATCCTACCTTCGTTCAGGAGATATGCTAACAATGTTAATAGAGCCCTGACCAACTTTGAGGTCTCTAGGACCAACTCTATAGCACCAGTAATAGTTAAAAAAATCACTTTTTAATTGCTTATAACATTTTAAACTCTTTGATGTTTTGATTAAATTAGGGATGTCCAGATCAGATCACGCGGTTTCAGACTTGATCAGAATCGGACGTTAATTCCCGATCAGTACTGGAATATATATGTAGTTAGACATCACTTTGTTGCAGAGACGTTATTGGTTAAATGGCAGCAAAATAGAACATGGAAGCAGAAAGCACAAGTATGTTGTAAAGTCTAGATAGGATACAGCTGCGGATACGCACATCAATATAGCATAATTTTTGTGACACTGTATAACAATCATTAATATTTTTACAGTACTGTGACAGTTGGGTTTTAAGTTGGGGTGGGGTTAGAAAAAATTTAATTTATTTGGTAATTTAATGAATAACATAAATAATACTCGGTACAACTGTTTTTACTTTACTGTGACGGTTGGGTTTAGGGTTGGGGTAGAGGTAAATGTTAATAAAATACAATAAATGGGAAATTTATTAAATGATATAAATAATTCTCGTTAACGTCCGGTCTCAACCATATCTGATCTAGCAACAACCCGAGTATGTCTGCGGTCTGGAGGTATTATAAAGTTGATGATGACAACATTGCCATAGCAAACTGAGATATGTAAACTTGGGATTGCAAGAGGTGAAAATGTATGTTATTTATTACTTGATTGTTTAAACAAATTCATAAGGTGAATTAAATAAAAATAAGGAACATCCTGGATCTGTTTCTTCGCTCGTTTTTATTCTTTTTTTTTATGTATTATAGAAGTATCGGTAGATACTCAAAATCAAATGACTCAGACTCAAGGACAAAAAAACCTGATTGGGACATCCCTAGATTAAATTATACTTACTTTTTCATTTGATTGCTGTTCTAATGTTGATCACGTTCAATATCATCACTGCCTGAGTGTACCAGGATGAAGGTGCACCAAGCAAATTTTGCCAAACAATGCTGATATTTGAAGGAACCAAAACAAGTGTGCTCAACAAGATCTTGACATCTCTGCAGTAGTTACTAGGCATGTCTGATTGGCTTAAAGTATGTATGTTTCAGTCACTGTTGTCAAAAGATACTGCTTAGTGAACCTTTAATCTGTCAATGGGGCGTTGCAATTAATGCATTTTCCCCACAGCAGTATAGTCTTCCAATCTGATATGTTGCTGAGAAGCCACATTCATAGCACATTGCAGTTTCAGTTTCATTTCCACACCAAATCCTTGCTCCGCAGTCCATGACATTGCCAAGTGTCTGCTTTTTTCTCTCTTTCTCATCCAGTTTTTTCCCGCTCTTTAATTGAAACTGCCTCTAGGCTAAATCCATTTATCTGTCCAGTGTCTTGACTTTCAGCTGGAGGGGTTGTGTATACGTGTCCCCTCAGGACCCTTTGCCCCCTTCTCCATTAAGCAGACCCGACAGCACATTAGAGAGGTTATGTGTCTGTGTAATTGTGTGCCACTTGTATTCACTAATTCCTCCATGATGGCTAATCTCTTTTTACCCAGAGGTAAGATTGCAAATTTGGGAACTTTACATATTCTATTAATGAAATGAATGTGTCCCTTTGTGCCAGAAACCATCAAATCCTAATGGCAACACATTCTCCTGTGGGCACGACATGAGGAGTTTTGTTGTGAAGTCATGTCTGGCATGTTCTCGGTGGTTTACTGACATGTATTTGAGAATATGTGGACTTATGTAATCGTGTTTTTGTATGTGCTGCTGTGCTACGTGCTGACATTCATGCCTCATAAGTGCTGGGGTAGACATCATGTCCATACTGGATACAATCTGTGCACGGGCCAAAATTAGATCGCTTTCATTGTAATTAACAAAGCTGTCTGAGATGAGATGTGGCCTTTGCTTCACCAGCGTTCCAGCTGACGATGCTTGTTTTCTGTTTCTGATGTGCTGTACAGTAATTTCAAGCACATTATTTCCCCTTTATGACTCAAAAATGACAGAACTGTTTTGTTCGTAAATGACATCTATTTTTTTATTTTTTTATTCTTGTGATTGAAAGCTGAATTTTCTTCTGTGTCATGTGATTTGCAGAACTCATTCTAATATATAGATTTTTCTGCTTATTTTGTGCTTAGTATTATCAGTGTTGAATAAAATTAAAGGTAATATTTCTGTCGAAACTGTGATGCTTCATTTCAGGACTCTTGAACAGAAATTTCAGCATTTGTTTGAAAATAAACTCATAGATTTAAAATGGAACATTGTAACATTATAAACATGTTTACTGTCACTTTTAATCATTCTAATGTATTGTTGCTGATTAAAAGTATTAATAAAAAAAATCTTACTGATCCCCAAATTTTAAAATGTATACAGTAGATATGAAAAACAAACAAAAACATATTTATATAAAAACATACATGAATATATATTATAAATTGGTCATAAAATGTTTGCTGGTTTGTTTTTATTTATAACAATTTAGTAAATTTTGTTTGCATCTTATTTAAATAATTGTAGTATAAATTATTTTATCATTATTGTCCTTATATTATGTCTTTAGATTTTGACCTTATAATTAAGGATGCTCAGCCGAAGATCGGTATCGACCGATAATCACATTTTATGACTATCAGTACTCGCCAATTTGGCCGATCTCATGAACCGATCGCAAATGTTTGTTTACATGCACCTAGCAGCGCTACAACACGTGAGGAGATAAATGCTGTGTGGGGGCATTAGCGATCACTGCACTTCCAACACATCAGCTAAAATATAAACCTATATAGGCTGCGACCTCTATTTATACAGTTTATTGACGCGACTCGCATGAGTGATAGTCTCTTTGTTGCAACCATTGTATATCGGCGTTTTGAGTTGTTGTGACAAGAGCTGAGCGATCGCCCATATCTAGTGTCTCATCGAACCGCATAACCTCTGCCGGAAGATCCGCGAGTCTCACAAATATTTATAGCGGCTCTTTTAGACCCGCATATCATGGCGACAAGAGTGGATGTTGAGCAAGCGAACAGATCACTAGAGGCACATCGATGTTCTAACCAAGCATTACAGTTGTTGGGTTAAATTTATAGAGCAGTAAAGATATCTTGAGTGCAAATCCCCCTCTCTCATAGATGTTTCTAAATTGCATCGTCAATCGTTTTTCTTACCAATTTATTATTTTTTTATCTGTTTTATCTATTACTTTCTGTAAAGCTGCTTCTAACCATGACATGTCCACACTAATGGTTATAAGAAACATTTTTAAAGGATTATATGCAACAATATTTGTTTATTGTCTTAGGTAAAATGAGATCTAAACTTAAGTTTCATACTTAGAGGGAAAATGTGCTTTATGCATTATAAAGCTTGAAGCATTAGAATCGGTACTCAGTATCGGCCAATCACCATGACAGGGACTCAGTATTTGCTATCGGCTGCAAAAATCTTGATTGGAGCATCCCTGCATATATTATTTTTATACTAATGTGTGATTATTTATCCTAAGAAAAAATTGTATTTAAAAAAAATTATTATTGAATTTATTAAAATTAAAATTTTACAAAATGTATTATAAAATAAACATTTTCTACACATGTTGTAAGATTTTATCCTCCAAAATACCAGTATGTAAATAATCAATCAAAACACGTACTGTATGCCATTAAAGCAGAAAACTGCATTATGTAAATGCCCCCTTAATTTAAAAAATCTGGGTAACACTTTATTTTGATGGTCCAGTTGAGTATTAGTAGACTGTCTGCTTAACATCTGCTGATACTGCTCCTTTAACAGACATTTAACTGATTATAAGATATTTTGCAAGTACATGTCAACTTACACTAACCCCAACCTAACAGTCTACTAATAATTTAATGAGAATTAGTTGGCATGTAGATGCAATGTAACTTACTGTAAGTTCATCAAACGGACCATCAAAATAAAGTGTGACCATAATCTATTACCTTTTACATAATAAAACAGGGCAGCACGGTGGCGCAGTGGGTAGCACGCTTGCCTCACAGCAAAAAGTTCGCTGGTTCGAGCCCCGGCTGGGTCAGTCGGCATTTCTGTGAGGAGTTTGACATGTTCTCCCCGTGTTTGTGTGCCTTTCCTTTGGGTGCTCGGTTTCCCCCACAAGTCCAAAAAACACGTGGTATAGGTGAATTGGGTAAGCTAAATTGTTTGTAGTGTTTGTGTGTGAATGAGTGTGTATGGATGCTTCCTAGTGATGGGTTGCAGCTGGAAGGGCATCCGCTGCGTAAAACATATCCTGGATAAGTTGGCGGTTCATTCCCCTGTGGTGACCCCAGATTAATAAAGGGACTAAGCCGAAAAGAAAATGCATGAATGAACATAACTAAACTTGGGCCCCATGATGGATGAGGCACTTAGAAGAATGTCAACCATGACCATGATGTGCAGGTTTAGCATTTGCATTTAAGCTTTTTCCCATTCTAAAGTGGGACATACACTGTAAAATGTCAGCTTTTCCACCAGTGTACTGTGTATATGTTACCAAAGTAGAAAGCTGACCTACTTTACTGGGTCCAAAGTTTTAACCAGAGCGGATTGATCTGTGCTGAAGTGTCAAGCTGCATTGGTCACTTCCAGTCCCAATATATACAATGTCCCAGCCGGCGCTCACAGATCTTGGGCAAAAGCATTCCTGTCTGCTTGCCAAGATTTTGACCTCATTATAATCTCACTGTTATGACTGTTTAAATGTTTGTTTACATCCCTGACCTGTTTATTTGTATTATAGAACCTAACTAAAACCTTTTATAGGTTTTTAAATCACTGGCTCATTTCTTTGTGTTTTTGTCATGTCTGGGCGCATGCATTATTAACACTGTTGTGTGTATGTTGTTGTCGTTGCAGTGCACAGTACGGGCAGCCTCGGTTCTGCATGATAAACTATTTAAAACTCTACTTCTGAGCCCCATGCGCTTTTTCGACACAACACCCCTGGGACGCATCCTCAACCGATTCTCCAAGGACATGGATGAGGGTGAGCAACCTCTCTCTCTTCCTTTCTCTATCGCGGTTCACAAATCCTTTCAAATGCGGGATGACGGGGGCGTCTCAAAGCAGTTTTGATGTCTGTTTGATTCTGTGTTCTTCCTCTTTGCGCAGTTGACGTGCGTCTGGCGATGCAGGCTGAAATGCTGCTCCAGAATGTGACACTAGTGCTGTTCTGTCTGGGAGTGGTGGGCACCGTGTTTCCCTGGTTCCTATTCTCCATCATACCTTTAGGGGCTTTCCTCTTCATCGTCAATCGAATCTCCAGGTTTGCTCTGTCAGATTCATCAAGGGTTGAGATGGGGCAATGCAAAACATGGAAACAAATATATAGGTCAGGCTGATCAATGAATGAAAATGCGTTCCAAATCTGCCAAAAACTCTATAAAGGTAGAAGTAAATAAAGATTACTGTGTTTGTGTGTGTGTGTGTGTGTGTGTGTGTGTGTGTGTGTGTGTGTGTGTGTGTGTGTGTGTGTGTGTGTGTGTGTGTGTGTGTG
>CAIGQZ010000690.1:9613273-9650090 GCA_903798205.1 Danio tinwini | reverse complement strand
GTGTGTGTGTGTGTGTGTGTGTGTGTGTGTGTGTGTGTGTGTGTGTGCGTGTGCGTGTGCGTGTGCGTGTGCGCCTGTGTGTGTGTATGATTGATAGCTTTATTTTCAATTTATAATATAATTATTACATTTTATGAATTAATTAATTAGTTAGATTAATATTCTGCATTAACTTGATAAATGGATTGACTGACAGACAGACAGACAGACAGATAAATTAAATATTAATATAATATTATATTATATAATATATTGTAATATAATACTTGGAAATAAATATGTTTTTATTTAAGCAAGGATCTGTTACATAATATTTTATTGCAGTTTCTTTAAACTTCTTAGTCATCATGAATCAAATATGTTGATTATTTTGTTAATATATAATCATTGAGAAATATTTTTTTTTGAAAAAGGATTGAAATAATATATAATTTTCCCAGTACTAGTTTGCAGCTGGAAGGCCATCCGCTGTGTAAAACATATGTTGGATAATTTGGTGGTTCATTCCGCTGTGGCAACCCCTAATGAATAAAGGGACAAATAAATAATAGATAATATAAATATACATTTGACCACCACTTTAACGGTTCATACCAAAGTAAATGCATAATTGCGTCAATCATTCTATGCAAGAGATAAAATATTTAACGGTCTAAAAACGACAAATCAGAGCACCGATAGACATTGTAAGTTTTCACTAGACATTTTTCTCATAAAATAAGTGTTTGTATGGATAGGTAGATAGATAGAGATATAGATAGATATAGATAGATATAGATAAATATAGATAGATATAGATATATATACACACACACACCTAAAATCTGAAATGCGGCTGGTTTTTCATCAGCGTTGTCCTGCCTCTGCCTCACGCTGCATGTTGACTCTGCTGTCCTGTCTGCGCTAGTGCTGACGTGTGACAGGCCTCATAAAGCCCCATATTAATCAGTTCAGAAGGCAGAAATGACTGCAGCTCAGGCAGGAAGATCCCCTCAGTCTCACCATTATTGTCCCCTGTGGGCCTCCATCTCATAAGCCACTAACCTGTCACATCACAGGCAACTCTGTGAGCCACACAGATAAGCAGATGAGATGAGCCAGAGCTTTGATCAAAACTCAGCCGTATATCGCTGCTCACATTTTATCACTGGCTGACTTTTTGTCAGGTACTGAAAGAAAAAAAAAAAAAAATATATATATATATAAATATACTGATTGTCCTTTTTACCCAAAGGGTTCTCATTCGTGAGCTGAAGCGCCTGGAAAATATCAGCCAATCCCCTTTCACCTCTCATATCACCAGCAGTCTGCAAGGACTGTCCACTATCTACGCTTACGGCAGGGGTGCTGACTTCATACACAGGTAATATTCAGACAACAGAATGCCCTCTATGACTTTGCAGAACTTGAAAAACTAAAGTTATGCTGCTGAAACTTTACTCCAAAACATATTCACAAATAAAAGAAAATAGATGTGATAATCAGAACAGACTCACATGTAATGGATGTAGATAATAATGGGGGAATATTAGTTGTGTTACCATTTATCTTAAAATGACAATACAAGAACACATCACAAAAAAAGTTTTGTTTTAAAATAAAAAAACATACAAATAAAAGAATATAATTACAGCTCAATTATATTGTAATGCTTTATACTTGCATTTTTATATCATATGTGATGATGAGTTATCAGAGTAATATTGCCTTATAGCGTCTAATCAATGAGCTAGATTTTGTACAATTGGCCTTGATTGACTAATCAGATTTGACAAAAATAACTTTACTTACCCTGGCTCAGTGGTTAACACTGTCGCCTGACAGCAAGAAGGTCACTGGTTCAAGTCCCAGCTGGGCCAGTTGGTATTTCTGTGTAGAATTTGCAAGTTCTCCCCGTGTTGGCATAGGTTTGTTCCAGGTGCTCCGGTTTCCCTCACAGTCCAAAGACATGCGGTATACTGTAGGTGAATTGAATAAACAAAATTGGCCGTAGTGTATGTGTGTGTGTAAATGTGAGAGAGTATGGGTGTTTCCCAGTACTGGGTTGCAGCTGGAAGGGCATCCGCTGTGTAAAACATATGCTGGAATAGTTGGCGGTTCATTCTGCTGTGGCAACCCCTGATTAATAAAGAGACTAATCCAAAGGAAAGTGAATAAATGAATAAACTTTACTTGATGTTACTAACTAATTATGCAACTACCTGTGAAAATGTACAGTGAGGTATGATAAAACAAACACTTCCTATAAAAACAATTGATCAAGAAAAAATTGTCAAAAAAAAGGAAACCTAAGAAAAATAATACATTTGAAGAAAGAAATCAAACTGATTTAAATTGATATTTATGCTGTTACAAAAGATTGACGATGATTGCTAAGAACTATCAAAGTTTTCACAAACTTATTAATGTTTCTTAAGCAATAAATCAGCTTCTGATTTCTGTGACGCTGAACACTGGAGTTATCTATGTTATCTATACTGCAAGATTCAAAGTATGTTTTTTGAGGGTCTAAATATCTCAAATATTCCACCAGGTATCAAGCCCTGCTTGACACAAACCAAGCGTGCCACTATCTGTTCAGCTGTGCTATGCGATGGCTGGCTGTGCGTTTGGACCTCATCAGTATTTCCCTCATCACCACAGTAGCCCTTCTCATTGTCTTAATGCATGGTCACATTTCTCCTGCCTACGCCGGCCTGGCCCTCTCCTATGCCGTACAGGTGCGCTGCTCTCCATCTGACTCTGCCTCATGTTGTACAAGAAGCTTACTGTGCCATGATTCATTTGTATTGCTCACCTTTACTCATAGTTATTATTCACTGCCCATTTTCTCTCCTTTCCCATATCCAGCTGACCGGCCTGTTTCAGTTCACCGTGAGGCTCCTTTCTGAAACCGAAGCCCGATTTACATCAGTGGAGCGGATCAATCATTACATAAAGGTGACACATGTGTGCTGGCTGTCAATGGCAAATAGAAAGGCACAGACTATTTGTTATTCAATTGGTAGAGCGCACAAAGGACATCGGCGCTTTAAAATGAAAGGCCGTCGAGCCCAACAGTCGCCATGCTGCATAGTGAGGCAGCTACATCTTGCTCAGCAGGGATCATGGGACATGTTTATTACCAGCCAGAACATCATAGCATGTGACTCCGCTCGTTTCAGGAGACTCTTATCAAAGCACAACAGTACAGCTGTCTTCGCGGAGAGCATTTTACAGTGATTAATGAAGCCAGTAATGGTCTTGCTGAGCTGTGAAGTACACCGTATAATCGTTATGCCATGTGTTTATGCAGAACCTGGAAAGTGAAGGTCCTCGACAGATCACTGGATGCTCTGCTTCCTCGTCCAGCTGGCCAGTGGATGGACAAATCACCTTCCAGAATGTAGAGATGCGATATCGGGATGGTCTTCCACTGGTTTTGAAGAACCTCTGTTTTAGCATTCTTCCAGAGGAGACCATAGGGATCGTTGGGAGAACGGGCTCAGGTATACTTGTCTGCTTGACTGTTTCATTCTATCTAATGTTGCCTGTCTTTGTCTGTACTGTGAGTCGTATTACTGGTGGAGGAAATCAGTTGTGACACAGGTTGGTTCTTTCTTCAGGGAAATCTTCACTGGGCGTCGCACTCTTCAGACTAGCGGAGCTTAGCCATGGATCAATCATCATCGATGGTGTCAACATCGCTCACATTGGTCTTGAGGACTTGAGGAGCAAGCTGTCAGTCATCCCCCAAGAGCCGGTTCTTTTCATCGGTACTGTCAGGTACGCTCCACGTCACTTTACCAAGACTAGCCATGTGCTAACAGCTGGAGTCACTTCTGTAGTATGATGTACAGTACCTCGGTAGAAAATAGGATATTCAACCACAAAAAAATGGAGGACTACAGTACATTTTATCCATTCGGAATGATTTAGATTAAAAAAAGAGGCCATGAGGTACCAGAATAGAGGTTTTATTTTGTCAAGATTATTTTTTTCCCATCAAACTCTACATCACATTAATGGGAGCGCTCAGTAAAATGAAGGATACTATTTAATAAAGTAATCATGCAATTAACATACACACCTGTAGTATGTTTCCATTGGTCCAGACCAAGGATAAAAATTTTACATTGCAGCATTTTCCAGCCGTTCTGGTTCAGTTTCACACTAAACTGACTGAACCAGTTGGAACGAGCCAAAATGCAGTCACATGACAACATCCACATCAGTCATTGGCTTGATGAATTTCCTGAAATGCATTTTGATTGGTCAGAATTAACATACGCAAAGGAAACTCACATTTGCAACACATGGAAATAAAGAAAGAGTGGAAAAAAAATCAGCTGGCAGTTTGGAGCGACGACATAAAAAGATACGAAAAAAAGCGTAAAAAGATACGAAAGAAATTCCAGTGCAGAAAGTGCAGAAATTCCATTAAAAATACTAGGGTAAAATGAATTTCCATATTTTAAAGACATGGCGCAACATATAACTTAATGCAGTGCTTCTTGTTTAGTCTGATACCCACTTTATATCATGTCTCAGCCAGACAGTGAAGATCGTTGTATTTTAAAGAAATGAGATCTTAAACGCAGCGATTTTGTATGGAATGACAATTCACTGAAGCCCTAGGGCTGGCTGACTGAATTTAAAAGTTTGTGCATATACTCCAATACATTCATTTCTGACTAACCCTGGAAATGGTCAAAAGTGGACAATGACAAAAGTTTTAAACAAAAGACACAAAAGTTGTCCACTTGATATTGGACTGAAATGCTTCTTAATACCAAGTGTAAATGGGGCCCAAGACAGATGTGTCCACTGAAAGCAGTTCTGTTTGATAAAAAAAGAAAAGAAAATACAAAAAGAAGCTGTATTTTGCTCAGATAATGAAGTGTCTTGTCCACAGATATTACTCTTTGCACCACTGGATTTACTGAGACATAACCCAGCAAGCATTATTGTGTGTGTGTGTGATTCATAGATGTCTAAACATGGTTGTATTGGCTGAAACTGAAAACTGGCTAACATCTAAAAAAAAAAGTCTGAAAATATTCCAAGAATAGCTTTGTCACTAAGTAGAAAGATTGGACAGACCACGCATATGTTGTCATTCATTTGTGTATATTTGATGACTAGTCTATTTTTGGACTATTTTAGATGTCTATTAGATTTTCACTGACAACCTGTGAATCTTGTTTTAGCCTTCTTTTGTCTTATTTTAACCAAAACGTCAATGTTTTAGGTGTCTAACTGAAAGGCTAATAAACAACAACAACAATAACTTCTGTGGACTTGCTTGGCACCCATATTAGATTCTGTAGTCAAAGTTATTGCGGTTCTTCCAAATTTTAAAGTGTGAACTCTTACTTAAAAGGGTGTCAAAACGTCATACCGGGAACTCTTAATTTAATACAAAGTACAAAAGAAATGCAGCATAAGTAGACTTTCTTTCTTATCTTCTCAACAGATCAAATCTGGATCCCTGGGATCAATATACAGATGCACAGATCTGGGAAGCACTGGAAAAAACACATATAAAAGACATGGTGAGTGAAGGAAAGAGATTATGGAAGGATTTCCAAAAAGACAAATGGCTTTGCTGTTGATTGAGGTGTTTTGTGATGATTTGATTTCAGGTAAGCCAGTTACCTAATTCACTGCATTCAGAAGTGACGGATAATGGAGAGAACTTCTCCGTGGGAGAAAGACAACTACTCTGTGTGGCCAGAGCTCTTCTCAGACACAGCAAGGTACTAAACACTCTTGAGCACTGTTTCTCACCTCGCTTTAACTAAGTAACAACATATTCTTCATGCTAATTAAACATCTTGAAATTTATTTTTATTACTAGGAAGTACAAAATTTAAGAAAAATAAAGAGCCCACCTGTGTTTAATGGATGGACTTTTTCAACACATATTTTAAACATAACAGTTTTAATAACTAATTTTTAATACCTAAATTATTTTCTCTATAATACATAAAGTCTTTACCATGATGACAGTACAAAATATTTCATTAGTACTTTACAAGATACTAACACTGATAGAAGTAACTATGATTTATTGGTAAGTTGCGTTAATTAGGCAAGTCATTGGACAACGGTGTTTTGATCTGTAGCTAATCAAAGAGGGGCTAATAATATTAACAATAGGGTATATGCACAGCTAGTGTTTCTTCCCATACTGATAAACTTCCGGTGAACAGTCAAAGTGGGTTTTTTTCAATTTTATACAGCTCCTTTTACAGCATCTATATGTTGTAATGTAATTAAAATACAAGCAGTTAAATAGACTTTAGCATTCATTTAGTGGTTCAAGTGTAAAACAAGATGAAAATCCGTTTACACACACGCTCTGTCAGGATCAGCAGGCGAGTGCAGAAACACCATTAAAAAACTGGAGTAAAATAAATTTTCATATTACTAAGACATAGTGTGGGACAATGGAGTTTAGTGCAGTACTTCTTGTATAATCTGAGACCCACTTAATATCATATATCAATCAGGCAGTGAAGATCGTTGATTTTTAAAGAAGACAGACCTTAAACGCGCCGACAGACCTTTGTAACTGCTTACAGTTCACCGGAAGCGCTTGACCCAGGTTATCGCAAAATTAAAAGTCCTTCTGCATACTTCTGCATATACTCTATTAGGCAATTGATCTGTAGCCAATCAAAGAGGGGCTAATAATATTGACCAATTCTTTAATACAGTAGTCAACATTTGATGTGGATCAAAACCTTTCGTCACACATTAGTTGCTTCAGTAAATCATCATGATAAATAAATCTGAGTGTTGTTTTCCTGAACGCTACATAAAGTGATCATGTTGATGTGCTTATTTATATCTGATAAATTCAAATTTGATTTGATCTTTTAATCCAGGCACAATGAACAATTAGAGTTTTCTATGTTTTTTATCTATGTAAATGTAGGTTTTAGGACTAGCTAATTCCGCTGCTTCTTTGTTTTAGTTTAAAAGCTGACCTAAAATGTCTCTATTACACCAGCAAGTAAAGCTTAGTTCCGCACTGCCAACATTTATCAAGCTGTAAAAATGCACCACTCACTAAAAAACAAAAAACAAGTCATCTTGTGTTGTGTGTTAAACGTTTCACCAGTTCTCTGTCACTGCATGTGCACAACATTTCAGTTTTCTATAGAAGGGGTTTAAAAATGTTCAATATTCCCTGGAAGGGCATCCGCTACAGAAAACATATGCTGGATATGTTCGCGGTTCATTCTGGTGTGGCAACCCCAGATTAATAAAGGCATTAAGACGAAAAGAAAATGAATGAATGAAAGATCAATAAAGCCAGATACACATGAAAGCTTTTCAGTCAAAATGAGCCAAATCTAGCTGTTGAAGATGGCTTAAAGATGTATTTTTGTCTTTTTTAACTGTACATTAGCTAGACAGGAAGTGAAGTAGGAAAGAGAGAGCGTGGGTGCATGGTATTGGGAAGGCTTGAACTCAGGATGTCCAAAGCACAGTGGCACATCAACACTAGTGACTCAAATATTGTTCATCTTATTTACAAGTGAACCCATATTTGGTGTCACATTTTTTTTATTTTCTTGTGTGGTGGCCAGTGTTACTTAAAAAAAAGTAGTTATTTAGTAATTATATCATTCATTCATTCATTCATTTTCCTTTCAGCTTAGTTCCTTTATAAATCTGGGGTTGAATGAACCATACACTTATCCAGCATATCGTCACCTTGGAATTATAAGGTTCTATCTGCTTTCTGAATGATTTTGAGATATTAGGCTTCAAAGTTTTTGCATTCCATACCAAACAGTGTGTGTAACATTTGTTTTTTTAAATAAATAGTCTTAAAATGTAAACAGCTTATAAAAAACATTCGATATTGTAAATAAATTGTCATTTAATAAGAATATATCAGTAACTCAATGTTGACAAAAATGTCAGATAGAACGTACATTTTTTTTTGTTGAAAAATAGATAAATTTAGTGCTCCAGTTTCCCCCACAGTCCAAAGACATGCACTATAGGTGAATTGGATACGCTAAATTGGCTGTAGTTTATGAGTGTGTGTGAATGTGTGCATGGCTGTTTCCCAGTACTGGGTTGCAGCTAGTATGGCATCCGCTGTGTAAAACATATGCCGAAATAGTTGGCAGTTCATTCCACTGTGGTGACCCCTAATAAATAAGAGACTAAGCTGAATGAAAATGAATGAATGAATGAATGAATAGATTAATTGTGCAAAATAGATTTCAAGAACAAAAGATGCAATTACCCTGCTTCTCTTAAGTGATTTGTACAGAACTGTTGAATTTAATTACAGTATTTAAGGTAAGTACAAAAATGAAGAGTAATCACTTTACTTTTTCAGTGGAAAAGTGATTTAATTACAGTAATAAATTTGCAATTAAACTCATTACACCCAACCCTGGGTACCGAGGTAAAGATTTAAGCTCAGTCATAAGCTCAGTAAGAACTGTTTACAGTAAGCTCTGCTGCTTTTAACTGTTTTTTTTCTGTGTAAACATGCAGTAGGTAAAAGCATGACTGCCTCACTGCATCTGCTGCTTGCATATTTTTACATTTGTCAGAGCTGCAGTATGGAATATGCAGTGAACACAGTATTACAAATTTTCCGTCTCACATTATAAAGCACAAAAACATTCTGTGTGAGCATCTCCTTACACCCATCACTCACAAGTTTTAAAAAATATAATCAAATTTGACGGACAGCGAAATGAAAGCGCTTCTCCACATCCAGGTGGGTGAAGAAAATGATGCTGCTTTTAAAAAAATATCAGTGACATCAATGTATTTTGCCACTGATGTGTGAATAGTATCTTCCTGAAGAGATAGAACGCTGTTTGCTTGTGTGAAAAGCACATTTGTGCATGTAATTCATTGTGGTGAATTTTACTGTGGTTTAAGGGTCTGTTGACCTACATTATATATACATAAAATGCAGTGGAAGTAAGTAGTCGGTGAGAATGGAAAGGTTTGCTTACTAAAATTTCTTCTGCAGCAGAGGTTTGCAACAACATCTGATAAATCAACATGAGTCATTTTGGGTGAACTATTGAACTGTTTCCGACTTCACATAAAGTATAGGATGTAAGAATGTTACATAAAAGCTGTTATGAAGGATTTATTGTTGTTGTTATAAGAGAGTATATGATTCACTTGGTCTAGGATTAAAGTTGTGCAGTCAGTTGAATACAAATCAATGGCTTATTATCCATTTTTGATGTTGCCCTGAGTTCATTCACACCTATATTTACAGTGTTTAAGGTAGTTTTGTAAAAGATTTTTAAGGATGTTGGTGTTGGTGACAGCAGTGACAGAAATATAATTAGCAACCTGAGTTAGCATTTGCTTCTGCCTTTTTAAAATAGATAAAGCTATTTATTTTGCTGCAATAACTATATTTGATTATGTGGTTAGTCGCAGTATATTGCTTGCATTTGTTATTGTTTTCCCCCTGCAGCTGAGAAGCACTTGTAGTAAATGCCAACTGTTTTAAAATGGCGAAACATTGCCACCACATGGCAGACAGTGAATGTTCAACCTTTTTTTCAACTGTGAAGCTTTTCTACAATATGTGCAATAATACCAGAAAGGGGCATGATGTAACATCACAGTTTACATGGAGCAAACTCCTGCACAGGAGTTACGTCTGTGTAATTATTTATCCTAGTGAATGAGCAAAGGCTCATTCACTAGGATAAATAATTCCTCTTAAAGGTAAAAAGTTACACTGCTCTCCCTGCCCTAGCTTTATTTTCAAACATTAGTTTAGTCTATAGACAGTTCTGGTTTATGTCAATTTAAAGTCTCTAAAATTCTTAGAATTAGAATTAAAATAATTGAATTACAGATGATTTAAGACGCAAATGTTTTTTTATTGATTAGACTTAAACTAATTATTATTTATCTAGATCTTTATTCTTTACAGGAAACAGCTGTAAATGGGATAGACTGATACATATCTCATTTTTAGCAGCTTTTAGTTTTTGGTTGTTGTTGTTTAGATTTTCATGCTTGTCTTGTCTTTGAAAAAAATGTAGGAACTTTGGCAACATCTCTAAGATGCTTCAAAAAACCTACCTGAAAAACAATGGCCAAGTGTACATACCAAATGCTTACTTGATTTAGGTAATATAAGTATAATAAAATGTATTCATGCATTATTTTGAGAGCATCCTCATTTTACAGTATTTTTACACAAGTGCCTAAAACTTTAAACAGTACTGTTTGCAAGTAGTTTTTTGAAGCATCTTAGAGATGTTGCCAAAGTTCTTCTGGATTTAGCTCATCTCAGTTTGTTCTGTTTCTTCATGTCATTCCAGACAGACTGGTTGATGATCAGATCAGATCAGATCTCTGTGTGGAGCACTGGCTGCATGCCAGATTTCTTGTGCAGACATTAATCTCACTGTAGAATTACAATAAATGACAAAAATAATGTTTGTAAATGTAAATTGATGAAAATAGCTTGATGAAAAGTGGCCTAAGTCTTTTGCACAATATATATATATATATATACACACTGTAAAAAATAAATGTATTTTGTGATTCATGTTTTTTTTTCTTCTTTTTTTCTTAATTGTTTAAAGTGATATATCGTCTGAGTTGGTGTTGTATATTAAGCTGCAAAAACCTTATAATAAAATGCCAGTATATTTTTTTTCTTATTTTACAGACTTATTTCTCTATATATTATTTCTTAAACAATATCTTGTCTAAAAATACTAAAATGTCAATAAAAGTCACTTTGTTAAACTCAAGAGTTGAATTTTCAACATCAAAAGTCGACAGAGGAGAGATCAACATCCCATAATGCAATTCATAACCGTAAATAAATGGAAAACACTAAATACAGAACTTGTCAATTAATTATATATATATATATATAAATTATAATATATATATATATATATCTGTGTTTTGCTTTGAAAGAAAAATCTAGTAAAATATTTCATTTTTGATCTCAAGAACCACTGGACTTGCAAAGCACAGCATGAAAACCCATGTATACCCATCAAGTCTTTTCACAGTTTCTTCAAACTACTGGCCATTAAAGAGATTTTGATTCTGACATTCATGATCACAGACATGTAACCTTGAGATCTTGTCCTTCAGATCCTGCTGTTAGATGAGGCAACAGCTGCTATTGACACAGAGACGGACCGCCTCATACAGGACACTATTCGCAGCTCTTTCAGCGGCTGCACGACTCTAGTGATCGCCCATCGTCTCAACACTGTGCTGGGCTGCAACAGGATCATGGTGCTGGACCAGGGGCAGGTGCGTTTCATACAGTCACAATCATACAGTGTCCTAAAGTGGATGTGGACACAATGTATAAGTAGGAATGTCTAATATGTATCCGTTATATCATTAGTTGTTTGTTATCAATTGTTTTCTTAATGTTGTGGAAACAGACTGAAATACTAAACAAAATATTTGGATGTTAAAGGTCCCATGCAATTAAAATAAAGGTTTTTAGATGTTAGTATCAGTATTGTTTGTTTTTAGGATATCTATAAGCTAGTGTGCTCCAAAACAGTAAGACAATTTGCATTTAGAAGATATAAAACTGATAGTAAAACTGATGTAAAGCTTGCAGTTTGTCACTCACTTCTGCCTAAATGGATCAACAGTTTTATTTATGTTACCTCATATTTCAGTCTCTCATAAAATCTTGACCAATCAAATGCTCTCTAGTATCTGGCAGGCTCCGCCCCCTTCAAGACGCTTCACATTTGCTTTTCATGTGATGCGCTTGAGGTCAACCACTCTCACTGGCAGTGTGGTAAAACAAAATGCTATTGGCTGTTTTTTAAATGGTGAGGAGCTACAAGATGTCCCACCCTCTCTTTATGTTTCGGTTAAGATTACGGTCAATCAAACATTAAAATGCACATTTCAAAGCACTTCACAAGACCTTTAAAAGTCACAGAGCGCAATAGTGTCACTTTTTCAGCATGGTTCTGGAAGTATTTTTTTCCAGAGGATTTTTTTTACAGCAGTACAACATATGAGCACCTAACCAATTAACTATGAGGAGAATCATTACAAACTTTGATTTAAAGCAAAGAAAAATAATACAAGGCAAAGAGACAAAGAGCTAAAGGGCCGTTAAGCTCTGCAATGACCACAAATGATAGAGAAATCTAAAATGATTCATTTAAAATTGCTGGATAAATCCATTAAAATCATATATTTCAAGTTTATTGCATACAGATATGTATTGTAAATAATTTTGACTGAGTGAGTGAATGAATGAGAAAGAGAGAGAGATTAACTAGATTATGTTGTTTGAAATTCGTGGACATAGCACATTGCTTACTATTACACTGTGATTGGTGGAATTGTCTGTACAGCATCATGGGTATTGTAGTTTTTCACCACTCATGGAGAAACTTGAGGATTAATAAATGTGAATATATGGATTTAACAAAAGCATATACAGTCGATTAACAGCCTCACAACTAGGCTGTCTTTAAAGGTTTATGAGTTAAAAAAAAAAAAATAAAATAAATATAATAGGCTTTATAAATGTACAATAAAGAAAGAAATGAAAACAAATTCCATGTTGTTGTACAAAGCAATACTATGAAGCAAAGGAACAAATTAAATAAACAATGCTTTGGATTGTTTATGAAGGTCTAAAAGTAATACCAATACTGAAAAAATTAAATGAATAAAGAAGCTACAGTAAATATAAACCACTGCTTAGTCATTCACTGTGTAAATTGGAAAAATACACACTCTTTCACACAGATTTACATTATTACTGACAGTCATATTCTGTAATGAAACATTCACATGACATATTATCTTCTTTATGCTTTCAGATTATGGAGTTTGACACCCCTTCAAACTTGCTGGCCGATGAAAACTCCCGTTTCCGTGCCATGATGGAGGCCACAGAAGAGACGCTTAGTCGCCCATAAGTTTGAAAAAGGCACTGAAGACATGGACCTTCAGCACAACAACACACTCAGAGAGACAAGAGTCCTCCAACCTGCTGAGATTTACACCAGATGCAGATTAAAAACCCCTCAAGCTGCTGCTGAAACAGAGATTTTCCTTTTATTTGTTTGTATTTTAAGACAATCATAATGTTGTAGTGAGAACACAGAGAGAGAGTTTGACATATGATGTCACGAAGAATAGCTTTCCAAAGGAAGCATTCACATTAATAGCACTTTATTTGTGTTGCATGGTTGAATAATCCTGGAGTCTGTCTGAACAAGTGCTGATTGAGTGTTTTCACATAACAAGACACTTCCTTCTACCTTTGTGTGAGGTAGAAGTTTATTTTGCACACTGATGATTGGGATTTCTTTCTTTTCCATAGATTTGTAATGACTATAAGGTTAATTTGCCTTACATAAAACTGACTCTTTCAAGTATATATGAATCTAACCAAAGATGACATTCAGATCAGTCATTCCACAAACCAGCACAAACATAGAATGTTTTATTTTTACGAGCATTTATTATTAGTATTACATTTTTTGGTACTTACACTGTAATTTTGTGCCTCTGCTGTTGTGTTTTTTGGCAGGTTACTGTCAAAAGCATGATCCGATTAATGTTTTAGTGAAAAAGTGCAATGTGAATTCTTACTGGAGTTCATAATCAAGGGAATAATAAAATGTGTTTGTATTTTAAGTGCATATTTTTGAATATTATGACAGCATTATCTGCTCTGATCTAGAGGGGAGTTATTTTCATCAGGTTTTTCATTGATTGTAAATGTGCTGTTGAAAGATTTGTGAAATCCAAAGAGACTTTAGTGTATGTTTGACACTGAGGTATATTTCATGTCATGCACTTCTTAATATCAAGTCTACATTACATCAGATGTTCAGGAATGGATGTCATAGTTGAAATTTGCACCTGCGTTTTGTAATAATTTGGTTCTATGGACCTTTGGGGGTCTGTGCAGTATATGTTTGGATATTTATCTTGGAAATATCAGGATAAAGAGAATTGAATTCACAAAATTAGATATGTTATCTAGAAATGTTATTACTCATTGAGAGTTGCCTTGTTCTTTAAGATTCAGAGATTATAGTTTTGTGGTTGTTTTATGAACACTTGTTTAATGTTTGTTATAAAAATGCTTTATTGAATAAAAAGTATTTTTATATATTAACTGCCTCTCATCTTTATGTAAAAATCTGGTATAAAAATGCTAATAGTATACATGAAACTTAGTTTAATGTAAAAGTGGTATATTAATTATATTACAATTTCTGTTTGTGGGCATCATGATGGCACAGTGGGTAGCACGATCGCCTCACAGCAAGAAGGTCGCTGGTTTGCACCCTGGCTGGGTCAGTTGGCATTTCTGTGTGGAATTTGCATGTTCTCCCCGTGTTTGTGTGGGTTTTGTCTGGGTGCTCCGGTTTCCCCCACAGTCCAAAGACATGTGGTACAGGTGAATTTAATAAACTAAATTGGCTGTATGTGCGTGTATGGGTGTTTCCCAGTGTTGGGTTGCGGCTGAAAGGGCATCTGCTGCGTAAAACATATGCTGGATAAGTTGGCGGTTCATTCCACTGTGGCGACCCCTTATTAATAAAGGGACTAAGCCGAAAAAAAAATGAATAAATGTAAAATAAATGAAAAATAAATGAAAATTATTTTTGGTTATATTTTACTGTACATCACAACAATGGAGGTCTAGACTATGTCTTTTAGATAATTCTGTGTGTGTGTGTGTGTGTGTGTGTGTGTGTGTGTGTGTGTGTGTTTAAAAAACCTTTTCACAGACCATTTTTCATAAACTTTAGTCTTTTTTGTGATTTTAACTGTACCTTTTTAAATAACGTATACATTAAAATGTAATTTTGTATAATTTCATTATACAAAATTAATAAGGTAAGTTCAGAAATATCAGTTTCATGGCTCTCACTTAGGACTTTTATCATTGCCAGAAGTTTACAATAAAATACATTTGCCATTAATATAAACAAAATACACAGTTAGCCACAATCTAAATACAACGACGTCCTAAAATAAACATTTAAACCCTTTCAATAAAGGAAGCTGCTGTACAGGAAGGACTTTTATGCTGTCATGAATTTTCCCATCATCCCCGTTTGAGCGGAAGCATCGGTGAAGCAGCGGAGCTCTAGCCGCAGCAGCAGCGATCAGGATCGGCTACACACCGGGCTGACATGCCGCGGGGATGATGGCTGCCTTTGGCGTTCTGAGCTACGAACACAGGCCTCTTAAACGGCCCAGACTCGGTCCTCCGGACGTTTATCCACAGGACCCGAAGCAAAAAGAGGTTGGACGACTTTCCTTCCTTCTCTCTAGCCACATTTCATTTGTAAATAATGTGCTAAACTGGGCTTTTTCGGGGCTGTTGAGATCAGGCCCTGCCCTCAGCTAACGGCCAATAACAATGAACCGAACGGCTCGATTAGCTGAACAGAAAAACATCATATTATTTCGGTCTTCATCTTAGCTTGTTGTTGCAGATGGATAGAGAGAGATAAAGGTCGATTTATTATTGAAGCTCGGCTTTTAAAATGCCGGGAACCTCTTTATTCATCGAGGTTTTAATTTAAAGCTGTTATCATCGTTATCATCCATTTAAAATAGCTTCATGTCTAACATATGACTGTTATTAATCATTATTCATTATATTGTGTTTTTAAGTCATTACACGTTGGTATGCTGTAAATATGTTTTGATGTAGGATGTAAACAATCCCAATAGCCTGCTAGTTTTGTTGAGATGTGTAAGTTTGTTGACAACTGCTTGTGGATTGATGTGTTTGTCACGGGTGCATTTTAAAACCTGTTAAGCTGTCTAGCTAGGCAGCATTTCTAGGGATCATCGACTCGTTCAGCGGTTTGTACGTTAATTATCCACGAATGCAAAAATAATGCTTATGATGCTTAACATATTGTGTAGGTAGAGACAACCGCTATATCACAAACACAGTTAATAGTTTACCCAGAAAGTAAATTTACAATAAATGTAATCACTTTCAGACCATTCAAGATGTAGATTTTAGTTTTTAGGATTCGAAAAATGAAAGTAAATGACTTCTAGACCTTTGAGAAAGTTATAGAGCCAACAGATCTTATGAAGTGAAAGATCATTTTGTGTAAGAAACTGAAATTTTACAACCTAATTAGCTTTATACCGACAGTCTTGACAAACTTAAAATATTGATATTAAAGAGTGCATCATAAGCACAGTGACCATAGTTTTTTGATAGAGGTAAAGTTGGTTTTATATTCGGATATTTAGACAATCTCCTTAATAATATCATTTCAGAGACAGAAGTAAAGTTGGTTTTATATTCGGATATTCAGACATTCTCCTTAATAATATAATTTCATAAAAGTATTATTTGCAAACTCTAAATAGGGAAATCAAATTAGCAGCCAGTGACTATCAAAGTACAACATTGTTTACTGTCAATTAGATAGTGTTAATGTTGTTTTGAAGTCATACTTGCATGCTAATTCCGATCGAATATTCAAAATAACATGGTAAACAATATAGAGACTTCTAAATGAACGAATGTGTGAATATAAAACCAACTTTACCTCTATATTTCAGAGAAGTATTCTTTGCAAATTCTAAATCGTGAAATGTTGTTTTGAAGTCATACTTGCATGCTAATGCCGATTGAATATTCAAAGTAACATGGTAAACAATATAGAGACTTCTAAATGAACGAATGTGAGAATATAAAACCAACTTTACCTCTATAGTTTTTTGTACATACCAACAGTGCATGTGATTTATTATATTGCATCTACCTGCATCTTTTGGATTTTTGTTTGTCAAAATAAATTTGAAGTGTTTATTTGCAGGGATTAGCTCTCTGATTAACTGAAGAATAGGGACGCTCCGATTGATCGGCCGAAGATCGGTAATGGACAATAATCAGATTTCATGAACCAATCGCAGGTGTTTGTTAATGAGTTTACAAGCAGAGGAAGACGCACAAGTGCTCCCGTATATTATACATAGCCTAAGCCAAAGTAACATGAATGAAGGACTTGTTTTATGTAAAGTTGCTTCTGGCCATGACATGTTTACACCTAAATGGTTATAAGAGTTGTGTTTAAGGTATTATATGCAGCATCCTTAATTTACTCTCTTAGGTAAGGCAAGACATTCTCTTAAGGTTCATACTAGAGGGAAAATGTGCTTATAGCATTATAAAGCTTGAAGCATCAGAATTGGTACTCTGTATCACCATGACAAGGAATTGGTAATTGGTATTGGCTGCAAAAATCCTGATCAGAGCATCCTTATTGAAAAACATATGAGCAATTCCATGCAAATGTCAACCTTGCCATTAAAAAAATTATTTTCACCAAAATAGCGAAACCGTTTCTACACTTTTTGTGTAAGCAAGTATTTTACAGTACTTTAGAAATGTTTTCAAATGTTTGTCAATGTTTTCAAACATTGTATTATATTCGATTTACCAAAGTGTCACAATTGGCAATTTTACATCTGTCACATCCATAACGACACTTTTTCCTCATAAATGCAAAAATTTCAAACAAAATAAAAATCAACGATGTTTGTTTTATAGTGAGCTGACTCTTATCCTTTTGATTAGCATTATTTCTTATGGGTTATGCAGTTTAATTTACAGAATTTTCACAAAGTATGTTGTATACTGCAAACTCGCAGACTTTTTTTGTCACACCCATAACACATCTTTATTTTGCACATTTAAAATATAAAAAATGTTAACAGGTTGATATTTTTCTGATTCTATAACTCTGTGGTTAGTTGTTTTGGAAAATATAAACAGTTGCTTCAATATCATGTTAGCATGTACTTTCTATGGGAATTTATGTTTTGAGTTTTTACTGCAAACGTCACATCCATAACGCTGGAATTGCTTCTATATAAATCTATTTATGCATGCATACATCATTCAGAACTGTTGCTGCCTCACTGTTTAGGATGAGTTGACTGCACTGAACGTCAAGCAAGGATTTAACAACCAACCAGCTGTTTCAGGCGATGAACATGGCAGCGCTAAAAATGTCAATTTCAACTCTTCAAAGGTAGGATTGCCAGTTTTAAAGTACGTTGCATGCATGTGTTTTATTAGTCAAATGCTCATTTGTTTGATCTTGGGGTTGCTGTTACCTTCTGCTTTACAGATCAGCTCAAACTTCAGCAGCATCATCGCAGAGAAGTTACGCTGCAACACTTTTCCAGACACTGGGAAGAGGAAGCCGCAGGTCAATCAGAAGGACAATTTCTGGCTCGTCACAGCGAGGTCACAGAGCTCCATCAATAACTGGTTCACAGACTTGGCCGGGACCAAACCGCTAACTCAGCTCGCTAAAAAGGTTTGAACAAGTCAATTGTAGAGGTTTAGAGCATGTTGTGCAGTGCCACCAAAAATGACTCTGGATATTCATCTTTGCTTTGCTTTCATTCACAGTACAAAAAATGTCAAAATAAATGATCATTTTTAGAACAGGGGTCACCAGTCTTGATGCTGGAGGGCCGGTGTCCCTGCAGGATTTTGCTCCAACACACCTGCCTGGGTGTTTCAAGTATACTTATGTAAGACCTTGATTAGCTTGTTCAGGTGTGTTTGATTAGGGTTGGAGCTAAAATCTGCAGGACACCAAACCTCCAGGAACAAGTTTGGTGACCCTTGTTTAAGAAGGTTGTGATAAACTTTTCACTGTAACATAATATATTTTTTTAATGTTTTGTTTATTTATTTTTACATTATTAAAGATTTGTTGTTAATTCCAACTGATAATACAGATTATATTTTATCAATGCATACCTTAATATTTCTGCAGTACACAATAAAAAAGAGCATTGCTGTAATTTGCCCTTTTTAGTTCATTCTTACTGGCCAGAGTGAAGTCCGAATTATACTTATGTGTCAAACGCACGCATTTGCGCAAGCTCTGTGATTGGTCGGCTTGGTAGCTGTGACCATTGTGAGCAGGACCAAGAGCCACAAGCCCAATGGAGCGAGTTTTTACAAGTGTTGAGTCCCGTGAAGTAGCTCTAGATGGAAACTGTTGTTTTGTGTTTACCTTATGATTAATTTTGTTATATGTCCGATGGTTCAGACTCTAAATGAGCGAGTTTTAGCTACTTGTACATTAAGGTAGCATTCAGAAAAAACAAAACACCTGCAAAGAAACTCAACACAGAGGAACATGACAACCTACAGCCAGCTAGAGTTTTGGAAGTGTTATTGCAGAGCAATACAAACAGCATGCAGAAGTATAAATGCGGGATGCAATGCAGGTGCTGTGGGTCACGCCGATCACTCGACGCAGAAGTAAAAATCAGCCTTGACTTGCATTTTGTCTATTCTTTTGATTATATGTATATAGTACACACACACACACACACACATACACACACAAATAAAATCACAAGTGCCAGTGTGACGATTGTAAATGTATAATATTTTTTATATATAGGAATAAATTAGCCAATAATGAAAACTGTTATCTTTCCACCAGTTACTGATCCTGACTTTCATGGTATTTAGTTTTCTATTGTGGAAGTCAGTTGACTGTTTGATTGACAACAATATTCAAAATATCTTCTTTCATGTTCGTTAAAAAACACATGTTAGTTGAAAGAATGTTTGTATAGCATGACATGGATTATATTTTGAAATGGTGTGCGTTCAAGTGTGCAAAAACAGAAGTATATTTTATATTAATCACTATATATGTGCTGTAGGTTCCTATCTTCAGCAAGAAAGAGGAAGTGTTTGGCTACCTTGCCAAGTACTCTGTGCCAGTGATGCGATCTGCTTGGATGATTAAAATGACATGTGCGTATCACGCTGCCATAACCGAAAACAAGATGAAGAAGAGACACGTCATCGACCCCTGCATAGGTCAGTGTGCTTATTGTGCTTTAATATATATGCTTGTAGACAAATTTGGCTGTTCATCAAGCAGCACTGTCCTCTTTTAATTCGTAAATGAAGAAAAAATGCTGCAACGTCTCACTGGTTCTATCTGGCTGATGCAGAATGGACTCAGATAATTACTAAATACCTGTGGGAGCAGCTGCAGAAGGTGGCAGAGTTTTACAGACAGTCTCCCAGCCAGGGCTGCGGGTCTCCTCTGCCTGCTCCTCCTGCCGAGGTGGAAACTGCCATGAAACAGTGGGAGTACAACGAGAAACTGGCTATGTTCATGTTCCAGGTATGCAAGCTCATTTTTGTTTAAAGCTATCATAAAGCGAGAAAGCACAGTTTCCTTCATCTTTTGACTTCTAGGTCGTTTGTACTATAGAACTTTATAGAACTCAAAACTTTCCTGTTCATCTGAAAACTGCTTATATTAAAGCCAAATTGACAGGTTGTGGAATGTGCCACTTTATTATGTAATAGCAGTGGTTCTTAGTGTGTTCTCACTGTGTTCGCTTGACAGGGTGCATATATAGTGTTCATTGCTCCAGTGTTAATTTTGAGAGCAAATTTTGATTTAGTTTTAACAATTTCATTTTAGTTTTAGTCATATTTTAGTCTTCTTAAACATTTTAGTTTTAGTCTACTAAATTTAATATATAAATTTATATATTTAGTTGACTAAAATATATTTGGTTTAATTTAACTGTAATTTAATTAAATGTTGTATAGATATAGTTTTACAAAATATTCTAACTTAAAATTAAATAAAACAATGTAATTAAAATATGGAATATAGCTTTTCCATTTAAGACCGAAAATTAGATATGCATTGTTTATTTATATCATAAGTATTGTGTAAAATTATATGTCGGCAATCAATCCACATGTAAGAACATTAGCCATCTGAAAATGCAGGATTGTTTAGTAAACCCTTTATTTTAGTATGCACATTTAGTATTAGATAGCACATTCTCATCTCGTTTTATTAGTCAACGAAAATGTCAGTATAATTTTATTGTAGTTGTCGGCATTATCACTGAATTATTTAGTTTTCGTCAGTAAAAACTTGTTCGTCACGAAAATTATGACTAATTTTTCATCAACGAAATTAACACTGCTTTGCTCCCTACTCCTTGACTACTCCATACTTCACTTGGAAACATTTATTCATAAGTTCCACTAATCACGCAAAACACTGATATGCTTTCAATAATTTTTGGAGATGCAATATATATCGCTCATTGTGTTTACATAAAAATGGATGTTAGCAACATTTTAGCTGATTGTGCAACCTGTTGGAGGATTCTGCAAGCTTAGGTTTAAAAACAATTGTTACTGACAGATGAAGAAAATGTGAATTTTCATATATAGTTCTCAAATCTGCTGAAAGTTAAGAAATTGTCCGGAGAATCTGCTTTCCAAAGCTGCAGTCCACTTCCAGGAAGGACATTTAAAAGCATTAAAGCCATTTTACAAGGACTATTAAATTCTCTGGTGTCAAAGCGTATATGACGTTTCCTTTTTTTTTTCGTAAAATTACAGAGTCTAAATAACTTTGACAATGAAATATATTAAATAGTGGCATAAAATGGTCTTAAATGATCAACAATCACTTATCGCAAGTTTCCATGACAATATATCGCACAACAAAAATTGTTTATCATGACCTGCCAATGCAAAGCCACTGCCTGCAGCATCTTCACACACAGACTGCACTTGCTAGAGAATTTGCTAGAGAAATGTGACAAAATATGCCTCTGTGTAACTGGAAACAGTACATTCCATGGAGGCCATGGAAATTAGTTTTAGACTGTGGCAGTAAGAACTTTTTCTTTGTTTACTTAAAGTTACTTTGTATTCATTTACAACCAAAGCACAAGTTTGTGCAGAAGTTTCTGAAAGATTGAAAGTAAGACAATGTAAGAAGTATACATTGGTGGACACTGGGCATGCAGCTTTTCTGTCCAGATTTGAAATACTATACATTTGGAGAATTGTTGGACAGTAAAAAAGGTTGGCATTTACTTCAGCGTCTACAATCAACCATTCAGTTCAAAGTGTGGCTTTCATGAGGGGGCGAAAAAGGACAGAAATGATATACATGTTTACCCTAAATTCTAAAGACATGCTCTATAGGTGAATTTAATCAACTAAATTGGCCATAGTGAGTGATTGTGTGTGGGAATGTGAGTGTATATGGGTGTTTCCCAGTACTGAGTTGCAGCTGGAAGGGCGTCCGCTGTGTAAAACATATGCTGGATAAGTTGGTGGTTCATTCTGCTGTGGCGACCCCAGATTAAAAAAGGGACTAAGCTGAAAAGAAAATTAATGAATGATTGTGTGTGTGAATGTGAGTGTAAATTGGTGTTCCTCAGTACTGGGTTGCAGCTGGAAGGGCATCCGCTGTGTAAAACATATGCTGGATAAGTTGGCAGTTCATTCCGCTGTGGTGACCCCTGATGAATAAAGGTACTAAGCTGATAAAAAAATGAATGAATGAATGAAAAAGTAAGCTTTCCATTTATGTGCGGTATGTATTTGTTAGAACAGACAATAAATAGCGAAGGTGCAACTGTTTAAAAATCTACAATGTGAAGGTTTAAAAAAAATCCAAATGCAGATAAAATTGCATTTAAAGTTGTCCAAAACAGAGTCAACGTAAAATAACAAAAAATGGCCATTAACTACCCATGTAAAGGTGCTTGTTGTGCGCCCATATATAACAGAGGGTTGTCGGATTAAAGGTGGTTTATAAGGTCTGGTATTAACTGTATGTGTTTGTGTGTCTCAGGATGGTATGTTAGACAGACATGAGTTCCTCACCTGGGTGCTGGAGTGCTTTGAGAAGATTAGACCTGGAGAGGATGAGCTTCTGCGTTTGCTTCTGCCACTCCTGTTACAGGTCAGTTAATGCAGCATGACACTCAACAACCGTCAGCAGCAAAGCTGTCAGGCGGGTGGGTGGGGGGTGTTTATATAAGGTATAATCCACATCAGCAGGTTAGAGCAGAATTAACTTGTTGTGTATTGCTTTGAAGAGGTTTATTGTGCGATGACCAGCTGGATAGGCATTATGCTGTTCATTGCACGGCTACCTAATAAATAAGTAAATGATTTTAAACTGAGTATTGATTTGAGATCAAAAGTTTTACTAGCTTACTTATTGTCAAGCTTCCTCAAAATTAGAATAAAGTTTTAATAAAGTTGATACATTAATACTGTTTAATAAAGGCAAACTATAAAACTACATATAACAGATTCATATATTTGTTACTTTTAATAAAATATTTATTTTAGATTAGCTTAACTTAAGATGAAAAATTGAAAGAAAAATAATGCATAAAGGAAAGAGAGAATTTAAAAAACTTGATTACAAAATAAATTAGTACGACCAATAATTGAAACCATTTCACACTATTAATAAAAACTGAAGCATTCATCATGTCTAAAATACAGCACCCATGCCGTGTATTACCAGGCCTGCATGGAAGCTATGGACCAGCCTTTATTCAAGTTTTGCACATTCCCTGTACCTTGTATAAAAAATTTGATTATGCTTTCAGCTGCCAAATGTTTATTGGGCTAATTTAGTATCATGAATATACCATTATTCTTTTTGTTTGTTTTGTGAATTAGATTTTTTGCAAATATTCTATTTTTAGTTAGCTTAATTTTCTCTAAATTGAACATTTTATTTTGGTTAATGATAATAATCCTGGTTAAACTGCTGTGATAGTCATTCTTAGATGAAATTATGCTGACACACAATTGGAAAATATTTGTTACACAGTTAGTCCAGGCTTAGTTTAAAAGTTTTTGACAGATTTTATAGTGTTTTATTACTATAATGTTCATTGCATTGACTTGTGTTTTGCTCAAACAAACTAAAACTAAACATTTAGTATTCAGCTCGGTTTTTGACATTTTAATTACTTCCACAGTGTTGTTCAGATTTTTCAAATATTCTGAATGGTGTGTTATTATTTTGACCCTTGTCATTATTTCTCTCAGTACTCTGGGGAGTTTGTGCAGTCAGCATATTTATCTAGACGCTTGGCGTATTTCTGCACACGCCGGCTCAATTTGCTGCTGAGCGATGGCAGTATTGGACCAGGTCCAGGTGGGCATCAGGCCCATAGCATTTCTGCACAGCAGGGGAACGCTCTGCCCCCAACACCCACATCTCAACCTGCAGGGGGCAACCAGCCCCAGACCCCCTTCACAGACTTCTACATCTGCCCCCAGCACAGGCCAGTGGTGTTTGGACTCAGCTGCATGCTACAGGTACTGTCATACATCTGTCATTGCAACTAGGGCTGTCATGATTATCAAATTTACCTGGCAAATTAAAGGTATAGTTTGCCCAACATTTCAAATTTTCTCTCTATTTACTTAATTCTCAAGCGGTTTTAAACCTTTGGGTTTTTTCTTCTGTTGAACCCAATTCAAGATATTTTGAAGAAAGCTGCAAACCTGTAACCATTGACTTTCATAGTAGGACAAACAAACATCATGGAAGTCATTGGTTAAAGGTTTCCATATTTTTTTTTACTTATCTTGTGTTCAACAGAAAAAAAAAGGTTTGTGACAAGTAAATGGTGAGTAAATAATCAGAGAATTCTCATTTTTGGAACCGTTTTGAGGCTTTAGTGATTAATTGTCTCTTTGTTCTTTGTTTTGAGCTTTTTTTTGTGTGCTTTAAGACCAATTTTTGCTTCTGCGTCAAGGGATCACCATACCCCACAGAACATTCCCTGCATGTAGCTGATAAAACTTCTGAAACACTAGTATGCAGTGAGGTTTATATGTTTCACTGTGTCAAGTTTCTTTTCTGGTGTTTTGAGTAATGTGTTCTACGCTACTGAAACCAGTTTACACTCATTCAGGGAACAACGGCTGGAAACAGCAAATGTTCAACAGCTTTAATCATAAAATGAACACAAAACTAAAGAATCTATTTGGAGATCTCTGCAGGACTGAACACTCGTTAAACAGTCACGCCCCCCGCTCTGATTTTATAGCTCTTGGCTCCACCCACACTTGTCACAGCATTTAAAGATATATATATATATATACACACACACACACACACACAGTTAAAGTCAGAATTATTAGCCTCCCTTTGAATTTTCTTTCTTTTTTAAATATTTCCCAAAGGATGTTTAACAGAGCAAGGAACATTTTTTACAGTATGTCTGATAATATTTTTTCTTCTGAAGAAAGTCTTGTTTGTTTTATTTCAGCTAGAATAAAAGAAGTTTTAACTTTTTTAAAAACCATTTTAAGGAAAAAATTATTAGCCCCTTTAAGCTATAATTTTTTTCGATTAGTCTACAGAACAAACCATCATTACACAATAACTTGCCTTATTACCCTAACCTGCCTAGTTAACCTAATTAACCTAGTTACGCCTTTAAATGTCACTTTAAGCTGTGTAGAAGTGTCTTGAAAATTATCTAGTCAAATATTATTTACTGTCATCATGGCAGGATTAGTTATTAGAAATGAGTTACTAAAACTATTATGTTTAGAAATGTGCTGAAAAAAATCTCTCTGTTAAACAGAAATTGGGGAAAAAAATAAACAGGGGGGCTAATAATTCTGACTTCAACTGTATATAATTAATTTATTTAAATATTATTATTTTTTATTATTTTTTTATTATTATTAATTACATTTTGCAAGGTTCGCATCATAGTGAAGGGTATGTGAATAGGTTATGTGACTTGGTATGAAAGCTATACTTGAGACAGAATTACAAATTTACCTAAGTTGTCACTTTGCAACTTTTAAATATTAATTCATTACACTCTGTATCAGAACAAACTAGCCTAACAGAAAATGACATGAAAATATCTAACATACATAAACAAGCAATGCTTTATCTCTGCCTAATTTGAAATGGGCAGGATGATAGATCTTGTCATAGCAAAAAAAAAATTATAATAAAAATTAATGTGTTATTGTCACCTATACTGTCAAGACAGTTTTAGCATGTCAGTGCTGGTGATTTAAACTTCTGCATAGAGCAGCAAGTACCAGTGTTTTCCAGTTATCCTATTAACGAGTACACAACCCCCTGCAAAGAAGCTGCAAATTCAAACGTGAAAGTTAAAGAGCAAGCACATTTAAAAGTTGCTTATGTACTGTATGTAGATGCATGTCTGCCTCTTGCAACAATCACTGTTGTTTGAGATAACCACAATTAGTCATTTCAGTTTCTCTTGATGTTGTTCTTTTTTGTCTTGCTGTAGAGTATCGTGTTGTGTTGCCCCAGCGCTCTGGTCTGGCACTACTCTCTGACAGATAGTCGTAATAAGACCGGCTCTCCGTTAGATCTATTGCCAATCGCCCCCTCTAATCTCCCCATGCCAGGGGGCAACAGCACCTTTAACCAGCAGGTATGACTTGATTTTACATGACCTCGTCCACTGGTAAGTCATTTAAACCTGATAAAAACTCATATTATAGTATTGCATATGACATGGGGCAGATGGAATAGGATAAAATGTCACAAATAAGTTATATCAAATATAAGAGTAAGAAATAAGTTTTTTCTCTAATTTAAAGATTATTTGATATGATATGATCAACTTGCTTTTACAATGTGTCATTTAGGTCATACAGGCTTAACATGGCTATTTATTAAAAGGTGTAGAGCCACCATTACGCCTTAACAGACTAAAATGACTATTAATCATATTTTATGGGACTGAATTGTTTTAATGTAAATAGAATAGTGTTGTTGAGAGGTTGTAAAATAATGAATCAGTAAATAAACTTAAGTCATCTAATGTGTTGGTCTAAAGAACTGTGATGTTTCTCAGGTTCGGGCAAAGGTTCGGGAGATTGAAGAGCAGATCAAAGAGAGAGGGCAGGCGGTGGAGTTTCGCTGGTCCTTTGACAAGTGTCAAGAGACAACAGCAGGTGGGCAGGAAGGACCTCAGCATCTCAGTGTGGTCTGGACTGACTTACCCGTGGTTCATCCTAAAAAAAAATTCATTTGTGGTGTGTTCCTTAGGTTTCACCATTAGCCGGGTTCTGCACACATTGGAGGTCTTGGATAACCACAGCTTTGAGAAGTCTGACTTTAGCAACTCTTTGGATTCTCTATACAATCGGATCTTTGGCTCAGGACAGAGCAAAGATGGGCATGAGGTAAAAAAAATCTGTTTTGATCCATTTTGTTGAACAACATAAAGTACAGTTCAAAATATTGGTGTCTTTTTCTTTTTGAGAGTCAGAGACACTGCATATTTTAAATTAATGCTGTTCATTGTACTTTCATATTCATGTAAGAATCCTTAAAAAACCCAGAATACATACAAATATTAAACAGCTCCGCCTAATTTGTATTAATACTGGTTATAACAAATGTTTATAATATAATATATTTAACTATATTAACATAGAAAATAATATTACTATTTTAGCTGTATTTTTAACCAAAAATGTGCTAAGCTTTATTGTAATAGCCATGTTATTAATGTATATTATATTTTAAATGGCAATTAAATTAGCCTAATTTGTTTGCAGTCTGTGTCAAGTTTGTTGTGCTTGAAACTTCAGATGAGTCCAGACGACGATGCGGTGGTGACCCTGCTGTGTGAGTGGGCTGTTTCTTGTAAAAGGTCAGGGCCACACAGAGCCATGGTGGTGGCCAAACTCCTGGAGAAAAGGCAGACTGAGATTGAAGCAGAGGTGCGGATGGCAATCATAAAGCACTACACAATATTTTGATATATCCAGCTGCACAGTTCATATTCACAGTAATGACCATGTCTAAAAGTGTGTGTGTGTTCCTGTGTGTTTTTAGAGGTGCGGCGAGTCGGAGGTCGTAGATGAGAAAGGCTCTGTGTCCTCAGGGTCTCTGTCTGCTGCTACACTGCCTGTCTTTCAGGATGTCCTGCTGCAGTTCCTGGACACACAGGCACCTGTTCTCAGTGAGTCTATATGACCAACCATAGGGCTGCTTTTTTTTATGCATGCAGTTATTCACATTATTATGAAAGTGATTTCCATTAAACTGTTAACAGTCAGTGAACTTTATTTAGAAACAATACAGTGAAGTGGTGTTCTTTACCACGCAATTCATGCATTAAATATTAAAAGGCAATTTATTAGGATTAACAAATTGCTTTCAGCAGACCATTAGCAACTTCAAAAACTCAAAACAAGTCCTTCCACAACAGTATTGCTGATGTATATTGCTGTACTTTATGGAGTACAAAGAGAAAATAATCTGGATGAATAAAATGGTGAACTCAGCATTTTAGACCACAGATATGCTTGTGATTCTGTCACGTTAATATAACAGTTGTAATGTTAAGAGGTGCTGCTTGTCAACAGGCAAGGTAGGCAAATGCCTGGACACAAACACCTCGGACCACAGTGAGCCTTTTCACTTTATATCTCGATCAATGCTAATGAGCTGCCGGTCCCCCATCCTTCTCTAAGACTGCACCAGGAATGGCAATGCACTCTTGAGGAGCAGCTAAACCAGTATAGCTCAAATGCAGCACTCAACCAAGCCTTGATTTTTATTTTTTTCTCTGAGCTTTAGTTGCATGTCTTAAATGGAGTATTTGAATCCGTTTTCACATTATGATGACAAAATGTGAGATCATGCTGGGCTGCCTTCCGCACATCTAATTGTTGTGCAGAATTTATCATCACTTGACATTGCTGCCCACATTATCAATGTAAGACATATTCAAACAAACATATGTACATATAAAAAGTGACTGTTTTAGCAAATGCTCAGCTGGCCAAAGTGAACACCGAAGCACTAAACACAAAAAAAAATTAAATGTCACCTATCAAAGTGCAACCCACAATTTGAAATGCAGTAGTCACATGGAAAAAAAGATAAACTTTTGAACCAAACTGAATCTTTGTCCTTGTGTCTTTGTGAAGCTGAACCTGGGAATGAGAGTGAGCGAGTGGAGTTTTCTAACCTTGTGCTCCTGTTCTACGAGCTCATCCGTCACGATGTCTTCTCACACAACATCTACATGTGCACCCTTATATCGCGTGGTGACCTGGCCTCCAACTCCCATCTGCCCCGCCCCCGTTCCCCCAGCGACGAGCCCTCTGATGAATCTGAGCGCAAGGACCAGGATGCAGGAAGCAGTGTTAAAATGGAGGCAATTAGCCCTTTTTTGGCCACATTGTAATGGACTATGATTTGTTGTGTTGAGTCATACTTTACTGTTTGCATCTGGGTTATTTTTAGGATACTGGTATGTCCGAGTCGATGGAGATAGACCACAACTCGAGCGCTAACTTTGATGAGGTTGGAAAGAGAGTATTTTGTAATAGTGATGTTTACCACAAGGCAGTATTTAACTGTATCATCATCTGAACCTTCAGCAGATGTTTTCTCCTCCAATGCACTGCGAGTCGAAGGGAAGCCCTTCTCCAGAGAAACCAGCCCAAGAGCAAGAGAGCAAAAGCACTGCCAAGGATAAGGGGATGGACCCAGCCTTCCCCCTGGTTTATGAGCAGCCCCGCCACATACAGTACGCCACTCACTTTCCCATTCCTCAGGTGAGCTCACTTAGGATTGTTTTCACGAAATAATATAAAACAATAATATTATTTAAAATATTATTTGAGTAGCAAAGCTTGTCATTTGCTCATTTGTTTATTATCATTCAACTGATAATAAACAACTGTGAAATGCACCTTAAATAACAATGAAAAGAAGTTTCATATACAAATAAAATATACTGACTGACCACTTTATTAGGTACACCTTACTAGTACCCGGTTGGACCCCCTTTTGTCTTCAGAACTGCCTTAATCTTTCGTGGCATAGATTCAACAAGGTACTAGAAATATTCCTCAGAGATTTTGGTCCATATTGACATAACGGCATCACACAGTTGCTGCAAATTTGTTGGCTGCACATCCATGATGTGAATCTCCAGTTACATCACATCCCAAAGGTGCTCTATTAGATTAAGATCTGGTGACTGTGGAGGCCATTTTTAGTACAGTGAACTCATTGTCACGTTCAAGAAACCAGTCTGATATGATTTGCGCTTTATGACATGGCGCATTATCCTGCTGGAATCAGAAGATGGATACAGTGTGGTCATAAAGGGATGGACATGGTCAGTAACAATACTCAGGTAGGCTGTGGCGTTGACACGATGCTCAATTGGTACTAATGGGCCCAAAGTGTGCCAAGAAAATATCCCCCACACCATTACACCACCACCACCACCAGCCTGAACTGTTGATACATGGCCTGATGGATTCTTGCTTTCATGTAGTTGACGCCAAATTCTGTTGTGCGTTCAGAGATGCTCTTCTGCATACCTCGGTTGTAATGAGTGGTTATTTGAGTTACTGTTGCCTTTCTATCAGCTGGAACCAGTCTGGTCATTCTCCTCTGGCCTTTGGCATTAACAAGGCATTTGTACTCAAAGAACTGCCGCTCATTAGATACTTTCTCTTTTCAGTCCAATCTCTGTAAACTCTAGAGATGGTTGTACATGAAATTTACAGTAGATCAGCAGTTTCTGAAATACTCAGACCATGTTGCTGCCATGTGATTGGCTGATTAGAAAGTTGCGTTAATGAGGAGTTGGACAGGTGTACCTAATAAAGTGGCTGGTGAGTATTATGCACTGAAATGTTTAATTAGTAAATGCAGTCTTGATGAGCATAAAATGAAATATGAACTAAATATTCAGCAGTTTTAGATATGTAAAATTTGGAACTGAAGTACATAAATTTTTTAATTTTTTTATATTAATGAACTTGTTCAGGAGGAGAGTGCAAGTCATGAGTGTAACCAGCGTCTGGTGGTTCTCTATGGAGTTGGCAAACAACGAGATGAAGCTCGCCACGCCATCAAGAAGATCACCAAAGACATCCTGAAGGTTCTCAACCGCAAGAGTACAGCAGAGACAGGTGAACACAACTGAACTTTATATTATATAATTATATTAAAGAAATTAAACACAATGACTATTTTCTTTGAATAATCTTATCATGCATCATTGCTTTCTCCTTCAGTGATATAATATGTATAACTAATCATAGCTTCGTCTTTTTGGTGGACATGTCTAAATATCTGCTTGAGTGTGGAACAGAGACGTTCGTCATTAATGCTCAATTTAGTCTGTCTTCTCCCCCCCCCCCACACATTTCCTCTCTTGTCTGTTATTAACAGCCTTTCATGCTGCTGAACCTCTGTTGCTTTCATTGAATATTCATAGCTGCAGCCCCATTTCAATGCTAATAGCAATCATTGACTTATTATATTCAAGCTTAGCTGCCGACTCGGTCAGAAAGAGCTGCCCTGCATTTGCTTTTACGTTTTAATGGAGGTGTAATTGAACATCCCATTATTTCACCAGACTAAGTATGGCTTTGGCTTTGACAATACATGGCTCAGCCCACGGATAGTACTATTTCAAGCATGGCACAAAACATTGACCCTTTGTCCATTGGCAGCTCTGTACATGAATAAAGGACCCATTCGCATGGTTTTCATTTAAAAAAAAACAGGTTGACAGAACGACCTCATTGGTTGACTGATAAATGCTACTGGAGGATACTTTATACTTTGATAGCAGTGTTCCTGTTTCTGAAATTTTGTTAAGGCTCTCAGATTTAATATTTTTTTCTTTTCCCTCAGGAGGTGAGGAAAGCCAAAAGAGGAAGAGGAGCAAACCTGAGGCCTTCCCCACTGCTGAAGACATTTTCTCTAAATTCCAGCACCTCTCACACTTTGACCAGCACCAGGTCACCTCACAGGTCAGTCAGACTTGCATAAGTAATCTGTAAACTGAAAAATACAAATAAATAAATAACTTAAATCAGCTTAAAATGGCAAAAAAAAATTTAATCTTATGACAGATTTTTAAGTATGATTGCTTGAACTCATCCAGACTCTGTGCAGTCTGTCAGGGCTATGTTTCCATCCAAACTATCAGATTTATTTTATGCACAAGATTAAAATGTCAAATAACTCCTTTGTAAACAAAGAACTTTTAACATGCCCCTGTTCAAGACAATAAAATCATTGCTTCCTGTGGAACTAGCGTGGTATTTGGTTGAGCACATGCACATTATTAGAATTTCTGCACATCTTGAGGTTAGCTCTTAGCATTTTATTATGTGGTATCCTAAAATTTCCATAAAAATAAAATTGGCAGAATGACTAAGACAAAATGCCTTAGAAAAGATCTGTACAGCATTTCACTTTATTCTTTGTAATTGTTGGATTTGCATTCCTACAATCTATTATGCTAAACCAGTTTGTTTGGTTTCCCACAGGTGTCTAGGAATGTTCTGGAGCAAATCACCAGCTTTGCCTTAGGGATGTCCTATCACCTCCCCCTGGTCCAACACATCCAGTTCATCTTTGACCTCATGGAGTACTCTCTGAATATAAGTGGCCTCATTGACTTTGCTATACAGGTATGAGGGTTGACCCAAAACATGATCTTTTTATACATTTCTAAGAAGTTAAGCCCCACATATAAATATATATTAAATGAACTGTCCAATTAAATGCCTAAACTGTCAACTGAAATCAAGCTGAGGTGTAGGAAGTGGAGGCTTGAAAATATGTTTCTTTATATGAAGAAATCAATTGAATACATTTTTATTCAGTACCCTTTAAGTTATATAAGTGTACTACTTGGTTTGTCCACAATGTCAGTACTGAATTTGGCGTTTGTTTCACTTTTGAAAAACAAATGCAAATACAGAACAGCAAAAGTATTACTGAAGACAGCATTAACTATAGATGGAATGAGTTAATAAATTCATGCGTAAAGGGAGTAATGGATTTAAAAGATACAACATCAGGCTTAAAAGTATTGTTGATCTAATATGAAAATGTGTTGCATACTCCTTTATTTAAACAATTCTATGATCTGCTGATAAAAAATGTCAACCTACATTGTTTTGTGGGTGTTGTTAAAAAAGAACCCTAATTAAAATATTGTGTATTGTGCGTATAGTTGTAATGAATTGTTCACTGGCTGCTGACTAGGCCTGTCACAATGATCAATATATTGACTTATCGCACAACACATGGACATGACCTCTATCATTTTTGCTGATGAAATATATATCTCCCATACATAACCAATATATATTGGTGCAATATATTGTACAACAAAAAATTGATATCGTCACAGGCCTAAGAACTGATTTGATTTTTATAACCGGTTACAGACTTAAGAAAACCAGAGATTTGATGCACATAATTCAAATTTGTTTATTGATAACTATTTCTTCAGTCATTCTTGCACAACAACTGGCCTACAATAAGGACCTTTTCTGAATACATAAAGCACCTTAAGTTTTGCATAAGCATCTTGTTTTTGCTTTGAAATATGATTATTTTGCTTGTTTTTAAGAAAAAACTTGCTTAATTTTGACAATAATTCTGAAAACAAAACAATATTTTTTAGCTCGTCTTAAAATGCTTATAGGTTTATGAATTTTTAGATATTTGAAATGAAAACAAAGCATTTTTGCAGTGCAGTCATCTTTGAATTCGAGCTGCATAATCTGGATAAACTGTCATTCGATTTTGTTTATTTATTAATTTTTTTATTGAAATAATGACCATGATTAAATGCATTCAGATAAAAGGATAGCATGTTATTCTAGTATAGTCTTGCATTCCTTAATGAAAGTATTATTTATGTCTCTATTTGACAAATTGTCACAGTTAACAGTTACAGCCTACTGATTATAGCTTAAATATGGCAAGAATAAAAGGTTTAAAAAAATTCTCTCTCTCTCCAAACAATATTGGAATGGAAACTGAGAATCGTTAAGAAGCGGATTCGATAAGCAGAATCGGAATTGCTTAAATGGAAACTACTCAGAACCCTACTGTTGAGTAAAGTCTATATCTTCTCTTTTGTTTTACTTGTACACTAATATGCAAAGTTGTGTGTGTTGCCATGTAGCTGCTGAATGAATTAAGTCTGGTGGAAGCAGAACTCCTGCTTAAATCCTCCAACCTGGCAGGCAGTTACACTACAGGCCTCTGTTTGTGTATCGTGGCTGTTCTGCGGAGATACCACTCCTGCCTCATCCTCAACCCTGACCAGACCGCCCAGGTCTTTGACGGGTACGTCACATTATTATCTACAGCTCAATAGGACAGTGCATTAAATGCCTTTTGGAGTGACATTGATGAAAGTGTCATATCTTGCTCTGCAGGCTGCGGATTGTAGTCAAGTCTGGTGTGAATCCTGCAGACTGTTCCTCAGCAGAACGCTGTATACTAGCCTATCTTTATGACCTCTATACCTCCTGCAGTCATCTAAAGAGCAAGTTTGGAGAGATTTTCAGGTGAACCCAAAGAAACCCTGGCTCTTTTTTTAATATATAAATCCCCATATTCCTGGTCTCTAATGGCTTCTGGTGTTGTGTCAATCCCACAGTGAATTCTGCTCAAAGGTGAAGAATTCCATCTATTATAACATCGACCCGTCGGACTCCAACATGCTGTGGGATCAGATGTTTATGATCGATGCCATCACTAATCCTACCGCACACAACCTCAACCACTCCATGTTGGGAAAGATCACCAATGAACTCAACGACAGCCCGGCTAACCGCTACAGCTTTGTGTGTAATGTTCTCATGGATGTTTGCGTGGACCATCGAGATCCTGAGAGGTTGGCATCTGATTCTGTTGATTGTATTCAGCAGGTTTATTATTAATATCTAACACTATTAGAAACTTTTTTTTTTTTATCTTAGCTCAATTGCAGTAAAATATAAGAAGAAAAAGGTGATGTTGCTCTGTTGCCTAACTGAAGAAAGTTTGTTAAAGTCCTCAAATTGCTGACTAAAACCCTGGTCAGATCACACGATTTTGTCAGGATTTTGGTACGATTTCCTTGACGTAGGGTGTCATGTGGAGTCATAAACGACAAATGGGTGTTGTGACACAAGATTCAATCATTTCTTCTCGTGTAATGTGGCATAGTTTGCGACAACCGATACCATGTCTGCGATGCATCATGATAGTTTGGTACACGACGAGTTCCATCACATGGGTGACACTGAACAATAGGAGCACAGAATTTCTTAGTTATATCTGCAGGAGCTGCCGTTTATCCGTGGGTCAGGTAATCAAAAAATAGGCTGCATGTTTACTTAATGGGTGGATAAGATTAATCATTATTTATGCAAACTTTATCTACTTTCTCTAAAATATTAAAGGGTTTTGAGCAATTTTATTTGACAGACTGGCACAAATATGCAGACATCTTCATTCTCATAACGAGTTTCTGAGTTCTCTCAACTTTCCGACTGAGTTTGTTCTTTCGAGGTAGTCTGGAAACACGTTTAATGCTGCGAATACATTGTAAAAGTATTTTCTGCTTATTCAAATTACTCAATTAAACTAATTAAATTGAAACTGAATGGCGCAATGGATGATTTTGTCATTAAAAATAAAAACAATTTAATATAAGTATCTGAATCTGAATATTTCACTTTAATTTTATTTAGGCTAGATTTTGATTTTATTTGACAAACCAGTTTGTGCTTTGGTGCTGAAGCATATAGCGGACTGGTTTTAAAGCACATCACCTCAGATGTTATTCGTTATTTTTGTTTATCTTATAGATACGCGACCAACAAAAAATAAGATTATGCAAAAAAAAAAACAATAAAATTAAGATACAAGCTATACTACACACAGTTCATTTCAAAAAGATATTTTTTCCAAGAAAATATACTAATTTTGTTTGTGACCGTCCACTACTCAACTGTGCGGGTGGATGATTTGTTCTGCTCCGTGGAAAATAAGGATTTTATAATGTTCCACTGTAATTGTTGTATCACAAACCTCTGTTATATATTTTTGCAAATTTTTTAATATGTCATTATTTTGTCTTGAGCTTATTTTTTTTCTTGGTGCCGATGTGCTTTTATTTTCTTTGTCTCATTAGTGGCAAGTTTAGGCAAAAGATGTGTTTAATATGCAACCCATGGCTGGAAAATATACATTTAAATTTAAAAGAAAGTATCTTCATTTTAAAAAGGAAATATCCGTTTGATTCTATCAATGTCATAGCGAATGATCTTAAATGATGTAGCCTAGTTGTCAGCAAGCATCAATGTTTATTGAAAGATTGAAATATGAAAAAAAATGAAATTGAGATAAGAAATATAGTTATAGCAACACTTGTGACTGCTTTGAGAAATAATGCTCATCATCGACGTCACGGGATGACTGATCATGAAGGAACATGTAGTCTGGCACATTTGTTGCCCACAACAAACTCAAATTTTATCGAGACAAAATCTGACATAGTAGCTTTCGTAACTGATGATAAAAATTGTGTGATCTGACCTGGGCTTAAATGTATAAGAAATGAATAAAAATATATATCTAAAGTAAATAAATGTTTAGTGTGTTAAAATAAAAAAAATGCAGTTTTAAATAAAAGATAATTTAAGATAAAACTTTAAAATTACTTTATTACAACTTTAAGGTTTCTTTAGTGTAGTATTTCTCATCCCGGTCTCACCATGCTGCACATTTCTTTTGTTCCTCTTTTACTTCAGACGTTCGTTCTAATCTTATTCCAAAGTGGACTTGAAGGGAGCGTATAGGTTTCATTCAAATGGCATTTTAATGTGTGATATGGAAATTTGCATTGTATTTATTTATGGAGGTATATTATGTCACACAAGGGGAAGGGACAAGAGAGCAAAAAGTTCTGTGTAGTGGAGTGTCAGTCTGAATCGTTCAAGCATGGAGCCCTTCTAACAAGTTGGTTATCTAAATCAGGTGAATTAAATTATAGAGGTCGGTGGTGCGTGAGGACCAGGATGAAGAAACTCTACTTTAGTGTATTCATTTGCATTATATTGTTTGTGAGCCATTTCAGTAAAAAAAAAATTATAATTAAAAAAAAA
>CAIGQZ010000690.1:9595675-9613173 GCA_903798205.1 Danio tinwini | reverse complement strand
ATATATATATATATATATATATATATATATATATATATATTCTCATACACTTTTAAACAGCTGCAATATAATGCAAGACAGCAAATGAGTTTAGAAAGTTTGTAGTCTGTAGGTTGTTTCTGTTTGTCAAGCCAGGGCAAGGCTTTAACCTCTGTCGCCTCCATTTTTTGAACATAGACATGAAAACAAGGGCATAGATTTGCTTTGGACATAATATAACCTTTTAACTTTACTTGTAAAATTGACAATGGATTTTAATTGATTTGATTTTATCCTAAAAATCTTCTTAAACGTATATAAACATTTTTTTAAATGTGGATTGCTGTAGCAAAGTAATGCTTTACAACTCCTTGTTTCAAATTAATAAATAACTGTTGCTTGGTAATATTTATCAAAAATCAACAGGTATGGAAACTAGAAATATTAAGCTTATTATTATATTAAGCAAATTATATATAGTTTGTCAAGATTGCTTTTAGACTAAAATATTATAGTTTAAAAATGTAACCATAAATTGTTGTTAAACTATGTATTCATAAATATTAGACCTTTACAAACAGTATATTGTTTGTCATGATTAGACTAAAGATACATTTTTAGAAAATGTCACAATTTTGCTGCTGAAATAATTATAAATCATAGAATAGAGCAACATCTAAACTGAACTGTCACCACCACAGAAAAACAAAAAGACTAAACTAAATATTTAAAAGGTAATTGCACAAAAAATATCTCATGTCAGACTTTTTTGTTATAAAAGAAAAAAAATTATGAGAAAAGTCTATCAACCCATAATTGTGACAAAACATATTTTTTATGTGGCAGAAAGAAGCCAACATTTGTCTTTAGGAATCTATTGCCAAGTAATGCCAAAACCATGGCTCTGAGTCCTGATGTCATCTCCAAAAGCATCTTAAGTGATAGCAGAACAGCTGCATGGCATCTGTAGCTGCACCTGCTCAACTATTGTTGGCAAATGCTGTCTGTGTTGTTTCAGGGTGAATGATATTGGTATCCTGTGTGCGGAGCTGACGGCATACTGTCGCTCTCTCAGTGCTGAGTGGTTGGGTGTGCTCAAGGCTCTCTGCTGCTCTTCTAACAACGGCAACTGTGGCTTCAACGATCTGCTCTGCAATGTTGATGTGAGTCTGAATATCTACTGCATAAACCCCAATAATCTGTTGCCCATAGTGTAGAGATGTATAAAGCACAGTTCACACAATATTCTCTTTCAGTTCGAGCTGGACTGCACAATATATTGTTTTATTTACACTATTTATTGTTTTACAGAAAGTGTGATTTTGAGTAGGGATCATACTTGACTAGACACTGCAGTTCAGACCACATTGGAATTGTGGATTTATTGCAAAATATTTGTTTAAAAATATTCAAAGGATAGACATTTAATTTTGTATGGTTATAAGCAAGTTTAAAGCATTCAGACTAAAGACATAATCATTATTGCAGCTTTAACAATGATTAATTGTATTTAGGCCTGTCACAATAATCAATATATCGACTTATCGCAAAACACGTGGCCATGAACTCAATCATTTTTGTTTATGCAATATATATCACCCAAACAAAGCAAAAAAAAAAAAAAAACAATATGAGCAAACATTTTAGCTGATTAATCTCTATTTCTATTAGAGGTGTCAGTGTCAGTATGGTTAAATAAACACTATAGTATTTACTTTATATTACTATAAAAATTTAGATATGTTACTTTTGTCTAGTTCTTTTTACCTAGCAGTTTTTTGTTAACATTTATTATTAATATTATTTATTTTCGTATATAGACGTTTTCACATTTTGATTCCAATGCCTAATTATTTAATTGTTAAAATGACTAAAGTGAAATATTCTTAAGAATAAAATATTATGTGCTCTTTGGAAGAGTGAACTTGCATTGTGATGCTATTATATTGTCATTCTGGCATTATACAGGGTGGACCATTTTTTTATGGATACACCTTAGTAAGTTACATAGACAATTGCCTTCAGATGACCCCAAAGATAAAAGTCTAAGGGGGTCAGATTGGGAGACCTTGGGGACCATTGAACTGGCACACGATGACCAATCCACCTTTCAGGAAACTGTATTCAGGAAACTATTCCCATTTTATTAAGGTGTATCCATATAAATGGCCCACCCTGTATAATGAGTGGCATAAAATGGTCTTAAAATGACACTAACAAAATTTATTGCAATTTATGTTATGACAAAATATAGATATCGTGACAGGCCTAATTGTATTTAATTTATACAGTGAATACTATGCTATGCTGTTTTACATTTTGTTATTCAATTTCTGTACCTGAATACCATTAGAATACCATTACCACTTTTCAGATAAGCACAACGCACTGTTTATTTCATTTGTATGTTTTTATTTTGGCATTGAACTTTTAATATGCTTGTTTATAATGTATTTGATGCAAATGCATTACTTTGCAAAATCCTTTTTTTTTTTTCCAGAAAGATATATTTATGTAATCTGGAGCAATTGTATTCATACATTATTATATAGCAGGAAAAACAAAAAATTGCAATGCCATTTTTTCCAATATTGTGCAACTTTAAATATCGAGCAGTTTTCTGTTGCTGAATTTAATTGAACAATTTGAACTTAGTGTGGGGGGAAATCTTCTGTCCTCACTCAAATCTTAATTATATGAATTCTTATAAATTCTTAATTTAATGAGTTGACGATGATGAAGTATGCGATCGATTTGAGCTCTTGATCTAATTGAAATTATAAACAATTTTTGTGCTATCATTCTAATGAAAACTAATGTATTTTGTTTTTTTTAATATATGTTTTGTGACGAGATACTAAGTTACCATAAAATATCTGTTAGCTCAGGATGAGTGTAGAGATGTCAAGTTGATGATAATCACTAGTTGAATTCTTGGTCATAATGGAATGCATTTTTTCTGTGGCAGGTGAGCGATCTATCTTTCCACGACTCTCTGGCGACATTCGTTGCCATCCTAATAGCTCGGCAGTGTTTGTTGCTGGAAGATCTGGTGCGCTGTGTTGCTATCCCATCCCTCCTGAATGCAGGTACCACTCCTTCTTTTCGACAACCACCTGCTATAGAGACACTCTGTCACTGCCTAATTCACCTGTAGAAGTAGAAAAAAATGCTTTTACAGATTCCTAAGGGAGCCTGGAAAAATCAGACTGGAGTCAGTACTAACAGAGTGCCTTTCTGATGTCTCTGCATTTCACACTTGCCATCTTTAGCTGCACCGATGTGTGTCCTGTAGCTTGAGCTGCTTCTGCCTCCCACACTCTCTCTTTGATCGGCTCAGTGCACAAGAAGCTATTCGGTTAGCTATACACTGTTTAGTTTCAAGCTTGTAGTTTTCAAATAAGCCTGAAGGAGTTGTTTAGCTCAATCAGGTATGTTTGTTTAAGGTTTCGTTCAAGTCCCTGTGGCCCTATGGAGTTTAAAGGAATTGTTCACTCAAAAATGCAAATTGTCATCAGATACTCACCCTTTATTTGTTTCAAACTTCTATGAGCTGTTTTTTTCTGTTAAGCACAAAAGAAGACTGTATAAATTGGTCTTTACGTTTTAGAATTTAAATTAGGAATAAAGTCAAATCCTCTCAGTAGCCCTAATGGCCCATAATGCAGTTTGTACAGTAATATTTTCTGCCTTTTAGTAGATATATGAGAGACTTGCTTTGTTTACCAAATAAAGTGGATCTAATTGGATTTGCATTTTAAACATTAAATAAAAGTAAAAAAAACATAATTTTTATTTCACATATTAAGGTTTTAGTTATGAGACTCCCAAAATAATTCCACAGAAATCCGCAGATTTTTACCAAAATTCTCTGCAGAATTAGCAAAAAACATCCACAGATTCCATCTGGCCTTACCTATATCTACCAAATGGTACGATATGGTTCAGTACGCTTGTAATGAAGTTACGGCCACCTGGCCGCCGGGAAGAAGGAGGCGGAGAACCGACGCTGTTTAAATATTTATTTATAAAAGGGACGGCAGCTCCTCACGGAGACTGCCGTCTAAATCAAAACAAAACAAACGGACGGCAGCTCCTCACGGAGACTGCCGTCAAACTGAAAGCAAAAGTAAAACATGTCCGGGCCAGGTCCTCTCTCCCTGTCCTCTGCCATCGTTCCTCCTCTTATAGTCCAGAGCTCCTTCCGTGGGGTTGAAGGCAGGTGCGCGCCACAGGTGTATCCCATCTGTGGCGGGCCTCGTTTCGCTCCCACGGCTCTCGGCCACACCCCCTCGCCACAACGCTTTTATGACAGTTTTCACTGTCAAAGGAAACCAAAAAGCGAACTGTACCATACCACTTTTTGGGTACCCTTTCGAAAGGGATCACGGTCTTTCACTTTCTCACGTGCGCTCGCCACGCGTCTATATTTGATATAAAGAACTTCATGAGCTGATGATGATAACGTACACGTGATTATTGAAGGTCTTCTGACATAACTCTTGTGTTTGTCCATTTCTGAAAGAATCTGAAGTGTGAAAAAACAAAGGAGAAACCCGAAAAAACAAAGGAGCAAATTATTCTTTCAGCAACCTAAAACATGAACAAATTGCCATGTTAAAGTATTATCATCACCTTTTGGATTATTATGTACTCAGAATGACAGAATTACTTTTTAACAGAGGTTATACGTGCTGTTGAAGATTAAAGATACAGATTAGAGGTTTGCACTGACTGTGGGCTACATGTTGTGTTGTTTTTGAACCCGAATGTATGCTGTGTGTAGTTTTTTCTGTAATTGGTAACATATCGGAGACTGTAAGGGTCTGTATGTTCATATATGTTGCATTTATTTATTTATTTATTATAATCGCAGATGTTACAGTAGGCTTTTTCGCACTGTCATTTATCTGCAGTTATAATCAAATCATGTTCATAGAAAAGTTAGTAATGAACATTTATGCACAAGTATTTATGTGTAAAAAGCATCTGTTTTGTGAGAAGTGCTTCTCATATGATATGTGAACAACCAGTACAGGTTCACTTTGACATTTCCTTGAGCAAGAATGACATCGTCTGAAACCATTGGTACTCTTTTGGCAGTGGAAATGCATGCTTGATAAAGGTGACCCGTACCAACCCATACTGTACCACTCAGTGGAAATGGGCCCTAAGTAAACTGAAACATTTTACATGTGCTTTTACTTTATATTCTTTAAGTTTAACAGTATTCAGAACAGGAAATTGATCTTTTTTGATGTGATAGTTGTGTCATTCGGAACAACGTAGGCGGTAAGAAATTCATAACCACATGTTTTTGTTTGGCTGATCCAACACTTTGAATCAAGTCTGAGATTTCTCTGGAAGTTCAAAGGATTCTTTAGCCTGGGTGTTTGTTAATTTATCCTGCTTGTTTGTTGAGTCACAGGTGGTCTGTCTGTCTGGTGGTCTGCAGTTTTCTCATCAGCCCATCCTGTTTGTACTGCGCTCACACAGCTGTGAGCCAGAAATGATGGGGTCATTCTCTGAGGCTAGTGCCTATTTTTGGAAGCCGCTGATTTTGACATGTTCGTGTGTGTGTGTGTGTGTGTGTGTGTGTGTGTGTGTGTGTGTGTGTGCGTGTGCGTGTGCGTGTGCGTGCAGCCTGTAGTGAACAGGATTCTGAACCTGGAGCCAGACTGACATGTAGGATTCTGCTTCATCTCTTCAGAACCCCACAGCGCAACCCCTGTCCCCAGGATGGCACTAAATCAGGTGACGCATACCACAAACAGTACCCTACACATCCCAAATGAGCAATTCTAGACAGGATTGCCAGATGTAACCACCTAGCTGAAAATAATGCTTCTGCCCCCAGACAAATCCACAGTGGGGATCAGGTCGTCCTGCGACCGACATCTGCTGGCTGCTTCACAGAATAGCATTGTGGTGGGAGCCGTTTTTGCTGTATTAAAGGCTGTGTTCATGCTGGGTGAGATTTTGGGTGCCTTTCTGTTGACCATTCATGTTTTTAGCACCAAACAAAAGATGAATATGTCTCGGTAATTATACAGAAGCTTTAAAGACTTGTGTTATTTTATGATATGGGTCAATTTCACCTTTATTTAATTCAGTGCTATTCATAAAAAAAGTAAAATTAAACATTATTTATTCTTACACATTAAAAAAAGAAATCAGCATGAGAACATTTTTTTTTTCTTTTTTACAAAATAATAATATTATGACAGTACTGACAAGTGTTGTGCTGCAGACCTCCTGAGTTGGAGTCAGAATTCATGGACCTTTTTCCATTCCATTCAACCCTACCTCTGCAACTTTACTTCCTGTCTATATATACACTGTCATATCATAGTAAAGGTAAAAAAAAATCTTTAAAAAATGATCTTATAAATAATAATGTAATTTGCTTTTATATTTTTTTTTATCTAGCATAATTATTTATATTTAGAGCAAGCAACTGGCAGCTTCACAATCATGAGTTTAATACCCAGGAAATTTACCATGCTTGAGTTAATAATAATTTATACCATCAGTGCAGAGAACCTTTCTTCAGATCAGCCAAATATATAGAGCAGAGATGCCCAAACTAGGGCCCGTGGGCCCAAGGTTGGCCCTTTGTATCCTTTGATTTGGCCTGCCAAAGGGAAAATGATTGGCAAGGGTTGGGGAATGCCTTTAACAGATTCTTATTTCTATTTTAATGTAACCTTTTTGTCTGTTTTATTGTTGAGCTACAAATACAAACAAAAATGAAAATAAATGTTTCAATAGAAGGTTGTAAATGAAACAAAAAAATAGCGGACAAAGCAGAAGACATCAGCATGCAAATCAAGGCAAAGGTCATTAAAATAATATACATTTTCGAAAAATTAGAATAGATAAGTAAATACGGTTCAAGTAATTTATTTATTTTTTTTATGAAATAAATGCGAAAATGACCTGTGGCAACTTTAATGATATATAGTTTGCTATATTTACCCTTGGCCCACAGCTCTCAATCAAGCTTGGATTTTGGCCCTTCATAAGAAAAAGTTTGGGCACCCCTAATATAGAGGGTGATTATCTAACAAATCAAATGTATAAACTGAACAAACTCCCATTTGCTACTGCCCAGGTCAAAAAAATTATAATTATAATTGTAATTTGATATTTCAATTTCACATCCTACAACATCTCGCAATGTCAACTTCGGTTTAAGATTAAGAACAAAATTTTTAAAAAGTCTTAAGTTAGCCTGTATTTCTAACAACTACATTTTTGTTAACAATTAACAGCTGCAGCGGGATTAACTGTAAAAGGCTTGCGTTATAGTTTTTAGTAAATGCGTTAGATGAGGAAAATGAAGTCAAAGAAAGTTAGAAGTGGAGCAAATGGAGCCTAGTTAAATGTTAAAGTGTTCAGAATCAATGTATTTCTAAAAAAGTTGGCTTTGTTTCTCCAGGAGATGCTGAGCTGAAAGGCTCAGGCTTTTCCCATCCTGCTGGTTTGGATGACATCGGAGAGGATGACATGGGCTCTAAAAAATCTGGAGGACGTAATGTCTCTATTGAAACAGCCAGTCTGGTGGTTTATGCCAAGTATGTGCTGAAGAGCATCTGCCAGCAGGTGATGATTTTAGGAGGATCTGTATAATCCAACTTACAATTACTGTTGAGTGTAAAGTTGTGAGACCATTTTCATGAAAGAGAAACCTATTCTTGAGTCCCAACTACAGGAACACAAGAATTTGATGTTGTAGAAATGCCTATAGATGTTTTTTTTTCTGCCACTGTAATGGACTAAGGCAGCAACAGTGATTAATATCAGAATTACTCTGCTCACTTCCAGCGTAAATGAGATGTTTTCCATAGGACAAGCTTAAAAATGCTTTTTTTAATGTATGATTGAATGTTGATTCATGCTGATTTGTGTCTGTGGTTCAGGAATGGGTTGGCGAGCGCTGTCTGAAGTCTCTGTCAGAGGACAGCAGTGCACTGCAGGATCCAGTGCTGGTCAACATCCAGGCTCAGCGCTTGCTGCAGCTCATCTGTTACCCACACCGACAGCTGGACAGTGAAGAGGGCGACAATCCACAGAGACAGCGCATCAAACGCATCCTGCAGGTCACAAGAACATCTGCTTCTGAGTAGACTGAATAGAGAACATTTTCAAACATTCACAGACAAATCTACACCGCTCAATCTACACTGCAAAAAATGCTTTTCTTACTTAGATTGTTTGTCTTGTTTCTAGTCCAAATATCTAATAATTCTTAAATCAAGAAGAATTTTCTAGACAAGCAGTGCGTTTTTCCTTAAAACAAGCAAAATAATCTGCCAATAGGGTAAGCAAAATAATCTTATGTTGGAAGGAAAAACAAGATTATTTTTCTTACCCCATTGGCAGATTATTTTGCTTGTTTTAAGGAAAAGCTCACTTAATTTTGCCATATTATTTCTGAAAACAAGACAATATTTTCTGCTTGTCTAGAAAATTCTTCTTGATTTAAAAATTATTAGATATTTGGACTAGAAACAAGACAAAAAATCAAATCTAAGTAAGAAAATCATTTTTTGCAGTGTAGCACTTCAAGCATTTATATAATACAGGGTTTCCCAATAGTTTCTTAGATTGTGGTGGCCTTTCAATTTAATAAAGAACATTTTTGTGCACTGTTGTAAGATCTCTTATGTTATGATATTGTCATTGGCAGATTAACTGTAAATTAAACTAAAGTTAATTTAAACTAAACTATAATTTGCATGTGAAATTTTATTTTACTTTACTTTTATTTTACTTTTATTTTGCAGTGACCAATTAGCAGAAAAAAAATGGTTTAACTTGAAAATGATTTTGCATGTGATATGGGGTCACCATAGTCTCACAGAATCATTTGGGAAACACTGTAATATACCATGTTTGTACATATTGAGGAGTTGTCCTTGTTTTTGCATTTCGTTTGCTCTTGCTCTTAGTGCAGAAGAGAAACTCTTGAGCTTAAAAAGCCAGCAGACCGGCTTCACATACATGAAGACAAACATATGAATTTGTGTTTTAGACATCAGACAGCTCTGTTTTAGCTGTCGGCAATGGAAGAGCAGCAGAGAATGAACAGACAGTCATTTCTCCAGGCTTAATTATTCATTTCACACTCTTTAGCCTTTAAGCCATTAATGATTTGTGTGGGTCTCGCAGCAGCTCATTATTCTAGATTGGTTTTCATCTTCATAGACTGTGAAGACAGGGGCCCCTCGCAATTAATATCCAGCTGGGGCTCTTAAGCTCAGCTTAGATTCCTTTAAAAGCATTCCTTCCATATTCCGTCTGTTTTTCTGCTTCCAGAACATGGACCAGTGGACCATGAGACAGTCCTCTCTCGAGCTACAGCTCATGATCAAGCAAAGCTCAAATAATGTAAGCAGAAGTGTGCTTGTCGACTTTAACTGGACTTGGAGACTTTTTTCCTTTTAAGGTTTATCATTTGCTGTTTCATCTGAACCCACTCTTTACAGGAGCTGTATTCTCTTCTGGAGAACATAGCCAAGGCCACTATTGAGGTTTTCCAGAAGTCTGCAGAGATGAACTCTAGTAACCCCTCCTGGAATGGCTCTGCTGTCTCGGGCAGCTCAGTCTCCAATAGCAACAGTGCCAGCAAACTCAAACCTGTGCTGAGGTGGGTGACCTCAATCATTGCTTTCTGCATGTGGTCTTATTTGCTGTCCGTTTGATGGAGTCGATACGCTGCCCTCCATGCCTTCACACTACACAAAAAGGTTTTCTATTTAAAGGAATCATGAACTGAGAATCTAACTTTCCATAGATTGTTTTTGACATATAAGAGATCATTGTACTGCTAAAAACGTTCTCGTTAAGCAGGGGTGTCTAAACTCAGTCCTGGAGGGCCGGTGTCCTGCTGAGTTTAGCTCTAACTTGTTTCAACACACCAGCAGGAAGTTTCTAGTATATCTAGTAAGAGCTTGATGAGCTGCTTCAGGTGTGTTTAAAAAAAGTTGGAGCTAAACTCTCCAGACACTGGCCCTCCAGGACCGAGTTTGGACAACCCTGCCTTTAGGCTATGTTTACACAAATTTAGATGTCCAAAATCGCTCCATGTCCACGCTATTGTGCTATGCACAAAGACATAAGACACTTTAACCTGTGTCATATCTGCCTGCAATTTATTTACTTTCCATCTCTTTAAAATATCGCTAAAATGTAACAACAGCTTTCAGTAAACATTCTCTGTCCTTTGTAGACGCAATATAGAGCATGTGCAAACTGACATTAATCTTTAATAAAGCTGTCAAAATGGAAAGCATTTAAACATCTGCTTTACAATGTCATTCACCATGTTAGCTGAATTGGTCACATGACAAAAATGTGAAAACTGCATTTTCATATGTATCCACTTTGTAAAGTATTTTCAAAAAGGTTTTCGTTTCCTAAAAATGTCACGTCAGTGTGGACGGAAGGCCGAAACTTAAAGTATGTGTTTTTAACAAAAACCTATTAGTGTGGACAACATTAGTCTAAACGCAAGTCTGTTAGTTTGTTAAAGCCACTCTGCCAAAATGACAGGTTGTGGAATAGGGCTGAGCGATATGATGATAGTATATATCAGGGGTTCTCAATCTCGGTCCTGGAGATCCGGTGTCCTGCAAATTTTAGCTCCAACCCCAGTCAGACACACCTGGGCTAGCTAATTAGGCTCTTACTAGGCTTTCTAGAAACATCCTTGCAGGTGTGTTAAACCAAGTTGGAGCTAAAATCAGCTGGACACCGGACTTCCAGGACTGAGTTTGACAACCCTGCATACATATATCAATGATGTCTCATAAGCATAGTTATGTTGAATATAACATTAAGTTATTAAATAATTCTTGACACACCTGAAATTTGTTAAAACCTCTTCATAATTGTGGGTGAAAGGTGGCACTAACACCACTTTCAAATTACAGGTGAGAAATGTTTCTTTACCATGCCTTAAATGTGGTGTTTAGAACAGCTAGAAGGAAAACCTATGAGTATAGGTTTGCCAGGCCTATTAAGATAGTGTGCTCTGTTAAGAAGGGTCAAACATGACAGAAAAAAGGGCCCATTACTTCTAAGTTATGTTTTTGATGTAAATATTTTGACAATACTATAAAGCAAAACTCAGAGAACAGAACAGACTAAAAAAGGAGTTCATGGCCCTTTAACATGTACTGTATAAGAAGTGTTGTTTTTCACAACTGTTTCCCACATACTGTTGTTGTTTGTTTCCTCCAGTTCCTCTGAGCGTTCAGGTGTCTGGTTAGTTGCCCCTCTGATCGGTAAGCTGCCCACCTCAGTGCAGGGGCATGTGCTGAAGGCTGCAGGTGAAGAGCTGGAGAAGGGACAGCATCTGGGACCCTCTTCACGAAAAGAAAGAGATCGACAGAAACAAAAAAGGTACCACAACTTTGAAACTTCTGCAGGTGTTTCTTGCAGGAAGTGTTTATGGTGATTTCAACACAATTTAAAGGCATATTTGTATGCAGACAATAACCCATTTTAAAACTAACCCATTTTTAGTAATCTATCTTTACATTTAAGCTTTAGAATCATGAATATTTGTATTCTGTTGTCAAGGTCTTGGTCTATTCAAGTCCACCAACCCATGTCTTTATCAGTTGTTGCATTTTTATCAACAGTGTTTTTTGTGCTTTTTACCATATTTTGTAAGAGAAAACACTTTATTTTGGCTTGAGTTCACTATCATGATTTGTATTGAACAGTAATGGGAATAGCGGCGCTATAAATAAACATTACTAACGGCGATACTTTCTTCAGTAATGAATTACAGTTTCCCCCGTTACAACACTGTTACTGATAATAAAATGCACATTACTATAATTAAGAACACTGAAACTGTTTTCATGTTCTCTCAGACACAGGACCTCTCTTTCTCTGGGGTGGGTGTTTGTGTTCAGGGCTGGGGCGGGACACATAACCAACCAGTGATGATAATTGGTGTGTCTGTGAACATGGTGTAACTGAGAATGTGATTATTGGCTTAGAGTACATTCCCATCATTTGCCAATCAGAGACACAGTAGTGCGGGTGTTTACAAACAAGCACACACACATTCAGTCGCACACACCAACGACCAGGCGTCAGAACGATGCCAAATCCAACAAGTTCAAAGATAGTGTTTGCAAACTCGAAATAAAAGCACAATTTTTACCTCATTGACGTGAAAGGCAAGGAAGTTTATGTGTCGTACAATTTATGCCCAGAAAGAAAGAGTCTCTCTGCGTCAGTTACAAGTACTACTAATCTATTGAAGCACCTCACTTCGTCACATGCTGCCACAAAATTAGTGGCTACGCAGGTGAAAACGTGAGCTCTGCTACCAGAGAAGAAGCCACGTCAAAGCAAATAAAACTTAGTTTTTCTCCACCGCAAACACTTATTATTCAGACAGAATTCAACAGAATTACATTGTCTCACATTGTCCCACAACAACATTAAAATAGTTGTAGATTAGTGTACAATGTTTCATATTGGTTTTATAGTCATTTGACAATTGTTTTTTTTTTTAAGTAATGCAATAGTTACTTTCCCTTATAATTAGTTACTTTTATAATTATGCAACTCATTTACTAACTCAGTTACTATTTGTGAGAAGTAACTAGTAACTATAACTAATTACTCTTTAAAAGGAACATGCCCAACAGTGGTATTGAAGTTTTTTTTATTATTATTATTATTTTTTTTATCACAATGATTCTCTGGTCTGATATTGATATTGGCACATATTTGGAGCTGAAACATGTGTTATTAATATCAGCATTGAATACTTGGTTCTTAAAGGTGCTGTATGTAAGTTTTTGACTCTTCTAAAGCATAAAAATGCCATAATATGTTTGCAGATATTTAAAAAACCTGCTACGTAAACATCTGAAAAAGTTATCTAAAAAAGTCAGATATTCTGCTTTGAAAATGTTTTTTCCGTGCCGGAACACTGTCTATGTTCTTTTGACCCACCCAATGCCAGTTTAGCCAATTATATTTCAGCACTCTGGGTTGCTTTGGTGGAAAACCGCGTATTTCATTCATTCATTCATTCATTTAGAAAGGCTCTGAAAGCATGCATCTGTGACCGAAATGCGACCAAAATGCAACCTCTGGTGGACAGTAGACTCCAAAATGAGACAGATTCAGTTCCACATGAGGTTATTAATTAGTAGGGGTGTGACGAGATGCCTACTCCATGAGACGAGATACAAGATTGGGCACACAAGAACGAGACAAGACAAGATTTTTACACTATTTATAAGAAATCCTCAATGATGAAATGTATGAATGGAAAATTCAAATCGCTAAACTACTTGGGTGCTTTCTTTAAATCAACTTGTAATGAATGTTATTTTACTTCTATTTTAATGAATTATACACAGTAATGGACATGCAAACACTGCTAAATATTTTGCTAATAGCCTATTTGAATGGAAAATAATCTTTTTAAATATTAGCAAAATACTTGCTAATATATGAATGGAAAATAGATTTTTATTTAACTAGAAAAAAATTACAAAATACAAAACAATTTAGGTGCTTTTTAAAAGCATTGTAATGAATGGTATTTTATTTCTTTTTAAATGAATTCTATGTCATAAAGGACATGCAAACACTGCTAAATATTTAGCTATAAACTCTACTGACTGGCTTCTTCCCTGTACAGTTTCACATGATATATCAAACTTATTTCCGCACACTGAAACAAATATATGTAATTTATTGTATTTCATTTTTTATTTAATAAATGAGTTTCACTTTCATTTAGCAAGATTTCATTCAGGCTCCGTGACTCACTCTGAGCTACTGGATGTGATCATGCGAATATGAAGGACTGATAGGAGAGTTGTTTTAATGGAGTTTGATACCGCACGCAGAATGAAAAAATCATTCAGCTTTTCCCTGACAGTATAAACCGTCAGTGTTCTGTGATGACGATGTGACGATGAGTTTCTAGGAGTTCAGTCAGTGAGTGTGTGTGTTTGTTTGCGCGCGCTTAGAGATGTGTGCATCTGTGGTGCTTAACTGATCGCTATGTGTGTAGGTCCTGTCGCAAAATGCGGCTAAAAGTCCTTCACGGTGTTAATAGTTTGATTATTGCGTTTACATATCTGCACTTCAATAATGCGACTAAAATAGGAATACTCCACGTCTTAATTCAATTTGTGTTTATGACGATTATGCCTTTCAGCATATCTGAAGTGCTATTCCATTGCATGGATACGAACCATAATGTGTGAGGCTGTAGTTGTAGCCTATGTTGGATGCGGCACCTGCTGAATTCCGGTGAAAAAAGCGGTTACGTCACACCCGCCCACCCAACCGAGTGGCAAGCGCAACTCTGAGGCCAGCCTGGGTTGCCAGGTGTGTGCAAAGCACTTTGTTTGCATATCAAGTCCAATCCTGCCTCCAATCGTCAATGCTCATTTCACCCTTACGCTCCATCATAACATCACAACTCGCGTGACGAGACAACTTTTTACCTCGACGAGAAATCTCGCCGCGATTTAATCTCGCAAGATCTCATCGTACGAGATCTTGTCACACCCCTATTAATTAGCAAATGATATAAATATTACAAGCGTAAACATTAGGTGAGCAGGTTAAATTGCAACCGCGTGTCCTAACAACACGCTTTATGACGAGATGCGCAGTGATGAGCAGTTTGGCAGACGAAACACGACCGAAATTTAAATACAGCCTTTCAGAAGCACAGAATATGTACTCACTCACGAAATAGTAAGGTTTATAATCTATTTAATTAGCCCTCTTTAACATTATTAAATGTAAATGCTAAATCATGTGTTTAGTTCTAAAGTTCAATTTTAAACAGTTTATTTTATTTTCAGGATCTGAGGTGAACTATCTGCTGCTGCTTTCAGTATATGGCAATAAATGTCATGTAAAATGGCATTCAAACTCGCATTGTTAGCATTTAGCACTAAATAAAGCACATTAGGTTTACCTGAGGTGATCATTGTCAGTTTTCTGTTGTTCACCTGGACGAAATAGAAGCCGTTTCAAATATATAAATTCAAGATGATGGTTTTCACAAAAACTCCTTATAATATGGAACATATTATTGCTATCGGGTGCTGTTGCTTTTATTTAGAACACTGTTTAAATCACTTGCTCCTGTCCTCAATCTGGCAACCCGCGCTTCAGTTTGTTTTGATCCTGAAGTGCAATACCTAATTCAACCACTGGGTTTTTTTAAAAAGTCTTTCTGAACAATATTGTGTACATTTTAAATATATTGTATGTTTGCTTCAAAATAACTTTCTGTTGTAGCTCTGAATAATAAAATAGTCTACATGTTAGGTAAAGGAGACCTATTATGCAAAAATCACTTTTTTAAAGATTTTAAACACAGTTGTGTGCCAACATTCCATGATTATAAGCAGCTTCTAATGGTAAACATGTATGAATTTAACTTTTACAATCACACTTCATAAAAACAGTCTGCAGAAATACTTTGATATTCTTTCTTTGTAGTGTCATCAAAGGGTGAAATTCCCGCCTATTAGTGACATTAGCCCCTTTCATACATACAGACCTTTCCGGAAAATTATAAAAAAAAACAAAAAACGGTAAATTCGTTCCGGCAATTTTCCGGAAAAAGTGCCCCTTCACTTCAAAACTTACCCCTAAGAATTGGGACAGCACTTCAACACCTGCACACGTGCACATGCACAGTTGTGTTATTTTTTGGTGTTTATCTTTAGGAAATCACTGAAGGGATATATAATGTTATCATAACAATCTAATGTGGCAATAAGTTCGTAACTATACTGTGTATTTACACAGTGGCCATATTCATCTATCACACACGAAAACAACATTAACATTATAGCAGATACTGTAAAAAGCTCATTTTCAGCCGCTTGACTGCTCTGACAGGGTGTTCAAGTGTCAAAATGTTGTGGGACTGCTGTACAGGAGTTATTATTAGTTATTATAGATCGCAAAATTTAGCTTTTTTTTTCTTCTTTTTTTCTCTTCCCTCTTTACCTCTCCGTTTTGAGTGTGGTCCTGAAAAATCTTCGTTCGAAGGGGTGTATACCTCTTGCCCTTAGCCCTACGCCTTCTATAGAGAATTGGGACACCACTACCCCTTGACGTGAACGTGCAAAACGAGGGGTAAGGGGAAGGGCTAAGGGGTAGAATTGGGATTGGGCTGTAGTCAAGTGTGTAAACCATTTAGCTTCAGTTCTCGTTTCTGCCTTTGGATGTCTCACAATGCAGCTGCATAAATGCTAAAGTTTTAAATAAAAGTGAAATTGCCAGACCCCTTTTACACAAAACACAAACGCCGGACCCCTTCTATGTTTACAAATACAAGCTCTGCCATTTATAGGTCATTTCTGGTTAATGATGTCAGAATTTACTGGTATTTTGGAACGGATGTGTGAAAGGTCTATTTCGGTAAAAATTCTGGAACATTATTGTCTGTGTGAACAGTGCTTTTTTGAATTTACCGGTAAAGTCATTCCGGATATTTACCGGTATTGCTTTGTGAATGGGGCTAATATTTCCCTCATTAGCATAGGAGGTTATTCTTGTTTTGAATCTGCCACTATGCTGACACAGGCATTTGTAGCTCCGCACTCTTTTAAAAAGAGCACAATCTCATTTGATTTTATAGTGACAGTTACCAAAATGTCACAGTTAAGACCAAAGCCTAACAGGGGCAATTTCAAAAAGTTATAAAGCATTATTTGTGGGGTATTTAAATTAAAAATGTCACATAGACTCCAGGGACATTAGACACTCATTTGACATCTTGTATAAAGTGGCATGATAGTTCTCATCTTAAGTCAAACTAAAATACAGCATTTCCCTCAATATTTATGTGTGCTGTTGGTTAGGTTTGTTTTTAGCCATGTTTAGTAACATGGGTGCATCGTGATATTTAACAGGCATGTCTTTTCTCTTTCAGCATGTCTCTCTTGAGCCAGCAGCCCTTCCTGTCCCTGGTTCTGACATGTCTCAAAGGGCAAGATGAGCAGAGAGAGGGTCTCCTGACGTCTCTCTACAGTCAAGTCCAGCAGGTACTTTATGAATTCCACCACCCAAATAACTCCTTGTGACGTTGTCAGTGACTGAACGATATGATGTATTCTCCATCAGATTGTGACTAACTGGCGAGAGGACCAGTACCAGGATGACTGCAAGGCTAAGCAGATGATGCACGAGGCCTTAAAGCTGCGACTCAATCTGGTGTGCAACTCTTTCCTCTTTCTCTCATACATCATCTGTCAAAACAAGTGTGATCTCGGGGTTCATCTGCCTCTCATCAATCTCATTTCCTTGTGCTGTGTGCCCAAGGTTAAACTCTGCCTAAAAGACAAATGAATGTCTCCAAAGTCCAGTTAAGGCGTTCTTCTCGTCTTAAGAGACGAAAAAAATAATAATTTATGTGCCTGTCAGTTTTGGGATTTGTGGATTATTTTTTGTCTCTCTTGAGCCAGCAGCCCTTCCTGTCCCTGGTTCTGACATGT
>CAIGQZ010000690.1:9532811-9595275 GCA_903798205.1 Danio tinwini | reverse complement strand
ATCAGGATCTCAACACCCACGCAGCATAAATTATAAATGATGGTGATTTGCATGTTTATTAATCCTTTAAATCTCTGCATTCACATCTGTGTTTGAAAAATGCAAAAACCAAGAAAGAGATTGAGTTTTTAGTCTCTTGAGTTAGATACACTGCAAAAAATGATTTTCTTACTTTTTGTCTTGTTTCTAGTCCAAATATCAAAAAAATCTTAAATCAAGAAGAATCTTCTAGACAAGCAAAACATATTGTCTTGTTTTAAGAAATAATATGCCAATATTAAGTCAGTTTTTCCTTAAAACAAGATAAATTATATGCCAATATGTTAAGCTAAATAATCTTGTTTTTCCTTTTGACATAAGATTATTTTGCTTACCCCATTGGCAGATTATTTTGCTTGTTTTAAGGTAAAACTCACTTCAATTTGGCAAATTGTTTCTTAAAACAAGACAATATGTTTTACTTGTCTAGAAAATTCTTCTTGATTTTAGAATTTTTAGATATTTGGACTAGAAACAAGACCAAAAAATGTAAGTAAGAAAAGCATTTTTTGCAGTGTATGAAGTTACAAACAGTCAAATAACACAGAAGTACTCGGAAAACTGTTTATAATTTAGATGAAACCACTGATGTTTATGGTAAAGATTACAATCACTGTCATGTGCTCAAGAATTAAAGTTGTAGACAGCAAATACATTATTTAACCAAAAGGTGGCGAAAACAGCCATCAATAATATGCCACTGAATAAATCTTTAAAAATGACATCTAGTAATGAAACATGAAGTTTTATGAGTGAATAACTGATTAATTTATTGAAAATGAGACTAAAAAATAAGTATAATCTGTATAAATGATAATGTTAGGTTTACACATTTATCAGCAACCCTAGTAGTAACAGTGATTTTTTTCATTTTATTTTACTGAATATTTTACAATAAATTTTTATTCAGCTGATTATTTCTACATTTTATTTTGAATAAAATTACAGCTTCTAAGTTCTGTTTGTTAAAACCAAAAGTGTCTTGCAGTAATGTTTTTGTAATAAATGGGGTAAGTAAATTACATTTGTCTCCTCCACTTTTTGGCTGATTAGAAAAATGGTCCAATCCATGACTAAAAAAACCATAATGTGATCCGAACCGTGAGATTTGTGATTCATTACACCACTAATAGGGTGCTTTCACACCTGTGAATCGATTCATTTGTTCCGAAACAGGGATTAAAATTGTTACATTGTTGCTCTTTGTTCTTGGTGTGGCTCGCTTTCACACGGCAGTTTCTAAACGAACCAAAATAACTAAAGTCACGTGTGAGTAAACGCTCCTCACATTGGTCAGAGTTTCACGGTTTATTTTGCAGAGTCCCGCTCAGCTGTCGAGGGGGTGTTTTGGCAGTGTTTGACAGGGTGCATGCGACATGTCTGAAGAAGAGCGAGGAGGGACGCTGTGGGCAGGGGTGATGAGAAGGGTGCGCGTCGTATTTGAGGACCGGAAGGGAGACACGCGATTTCCGGAAGATTATAACTCGTTTGCGGTCATCCGGGAGTCTCTGCGCATTTGCGGGAGACTCACGGAACTTCCGGGAGACTTGGGATATCTGGACTGACCTCCCGCCCTACTCATAATTCTCTCTTCATATAGCAGTATGCCTATTACATATCCATAAAACACTGTGATATGGCCGGGCTCGGAATGTATCGCTTTCTCACTACAATCGATCCGCTCCAGAGTTCGTTTCAATCGAGCCGAGACCATTTTATTCAGGCGGTCTCGGAGCGATTGCTTTGGCGCGGATCAGAGCGCGATTGCCCTGTTCACATATGCTAAACAAACCGCACTAAATGGGCAAACGCGCCAGGTTCCGGAACAAAAGCCTAGGTGTGAAAGCACCCATAGAAAAGTAGCTAAGCAGCATCACTCCACAGTATTGCCAGGCAACAGTTCTCAAAAGGTTGCTCTGTGTATCATCAACTTACAGGGATTGTTCACTCAAAAATGAATTCATTCATTTTCAATGAGTTCATTCACCCTTGGAAAAAAAGTTCTATTGAATGCAAAAGAAGATATTTTGAAGAATGTTGCTAAGCTGGTTTTTTTTCGTTTTGTTGTCTTTTTTTTGTAAAAAAAATCCTATCTAATGTAGTTATTGTACAATTAAATTCTTAAGTTGTTATTATTATATGTAATATTGATCTTTCTATGAAATAGCTGTAATTTGCTGATGTGGCAATAAATAAACAAAAAATCTTAATTCAATTGAGAAATATTTTTTCTGGCAACCTGCTGAATTAAATGTATATATTAAGTGACCACAATTATGCATGTTAACCCTGCTTAGAACAGCTTGCCATGTATAAATGCAGTGTGATAACGGTTTTACATGGGTAAGCGCCGCTCCCTTTTTCTTTCAAAAGTGTGACACTATTTTTCTTTGCCCTGCAGAAAGAACTTGGTGACCGACAATCTGAGAGCTTGGAGAAAGTGCGTCAGTTGCTGCCTCTGCCCAAGCAGACACGTGATGTCATCACCTGTGAGCCCCAGGGGTCGCTCATTGACACAAAGGGCAACAAAATTGCTGGATTCGAAAAAGAAGCAAGTTGCTTTTTTTATGGTGTTGTACCATGGCTTGGCTCAGGCCATTCACTTACCTTTGCATTCATTTTGTGATCTCTCGCATACAGGGTCTTCAGGTATCAACTAAGCAGAAGATTTCTCCATGGGACGTGTTTGAGGGACTTAAGCACTCTGCTCCGCTTTCCTGGGGCTGGTTTGGAACCATACGGGTCGACCGCAAAGTCACAAAGTTTGAAGAGCAGCAGCGGCTCCTGCTTTACCACACACACATCAAGCCCAAGCAACGCAGTTACTACCTGGCGCCCCTCAACCTGCCCCAAGAAGAAGAGGAGCCACTCACACCTGTGCCTCCCGAGCCAGACAAGAAGCTGGACACGGGGAAGGTGGAGAAAAGCGTCTCCAATGTCACGTCTGAAAAGAAGAAAAAGAAAAAGAAACCTGCATCGACGGTTAAACAAGAGGTACAACCAGAATCCATTATTTCTGAAACATATTTCTGAGGTATTCATTTGATGCAAACCCAGACATTGTTTTCTGTGATCTAGGACTACAAGCCACTCAACCCAGTCATGCAGTACGCTCAAGGCATGACCCCTGATCACCCACTGAGCATGGGACAAACAAACATGTCATATCGAATGGGCTACCAAGCTCCAATGAACATGTATGCCCAGAACCAACCTTTACCACCAGGTCAGCACAAACCTCAGCATGACTGATCCTCTTGTTCTAACTTATCTTTAAATAAAAGACAATAGTTGTGACCTTTGACCACAAAACCATCTAATATTGATCATCAATGCACATTAATTTAGATTTATTCAAATTTCGTACATCCGTGTTTCTTATTTCAATTCATTGACCAGTCGTCCACAGCACGCGACAGGTAGGAGCTTCCTTTCGCTGGTGAATCAAATGTTTTAATTTCACCATTTGTTGTGGTTACGATGAGTGACGCTGGAAAAAGCAATCTATGTCTGATGCCATTAATCTTGCATTTCCTTTTAACTTCGGCAAATCGAGCTTCAACATTTCCATCGTCAGGTCTGGAAAGATATGCACTTTTGTACCTTTGCATTCCAGAGATTTCTCTCTAGCCAACTTCATGATTGACTCTTTCATTTGGTAGTGATGTAATCTGATGACAAATGCTCTCGGGCGATCATCTTTCAGTCTTCGCCGTCCTCTGTGTGCTCGATCTACTTGTACTGGTTTGATGATGTTTTCTGGGCCCAGCAATTTTGGGAGTAGTTCTGCGAATTCTGTAGGTCTACCGCTTTCTTCCTTTTCCGCAATTCCCACAAGTCGAATGTTATTGCGCCTGGAGCAGTATTCGAGATCATCGCTTTTGCATCATCGTTTGCATTACTTTACTAGTTCTGCACACTGCTTTTGTACAGCTGACAGGCGTACCTCGTGGTCTGTGCAAGCCTCTTCAATCGACGCAATTTTTTTCTGTTATAGTTGTCAGAGTCAAACACAATTCTGCAATCGTTTGTGTAATGGCATCACATTTTTGATTAACTGAGGCATTTAAGGCAGTCATAGCATCCATAATGTCTTGATTGTTAGGAGAAGTTGTGCCACTATATTCACGGTTTGCCTCAGCTCCTCTGGTTGGTTAGTTTTGCCGTGGTCATCGTCAACCTCTTCTTGTAATCTGCTTTCTTTTTTCAAGTTTTTTGGGATTTTCCAGGCTTAATATGTTCTTGAATCTCATGAGAACACTTTTAAAGATTAATAATTAAATCTGAGGTTCAAATATTTTAAATTATTTGGAAAATTGTTGGAGCTTAGACGCAAGCAGCGTTCTCCATGCCCCCTGGAACCAGAAGTTCATCAATACACATTAATGATCAAAAATTTTCTATAAAAATATAAATGTATAAAAGGTTTTGAAAGAGCATGACTTTTACTTGATATTCTAATGATTTTTGACTCGGTGTATTGTTGGCTATTCATAGAAGTATACACTAGGAATGTTAGTTTTGTGGTCCAGGGCTACAATTCATTAAAGCAGTTGTTTTACTACTTTTAGTGTCATAAATTTCACGTTGGACATCTGATGATTTTTTTATTAATTTTTTTTTTTTATTATTTCCTCATATTTCCTTTTTTCCACCATTAGGAGGTCCTGGTTTGGAGCCACCTTTCCGTCCTAGGGTTCCTATGAACAAAATGCCTACACGTCCCAACTACACTATGCCTAATATGCAAACCGCTGGCATGGGCAACCTAATGGGAATGGAGAAGCAGTACCCCTATAAACCCATGCCCAACATGGCTCAGGGGCAGATGCTCCGTCATCAGCTACAGGTCAGACTGGTGAGTCTGATTTTACTGATCAAGACCCCAGACCAAAACACACACGGTTTCCTTGTTTAATGTATCTCGTTGTTTTATCTGATTTGTAGTTTTGCATTAGCATTAGTGGTGCTTGTCATGACAGTGATGCCACACACAAGTGAAACACATTTTGAAGTAAAATTATTTCACCAATAGAAACTTTCACTAATAGACTCTGTGATTAAAGGTATACTCACACTAGGCTATCTGACCCGTCCCCAGGCACGTTTGACCACCATTCCTGGTTAGTTTGACAAGTGTGAGTGCTTCGAATTGGGCCCAGGCATGGTTCAGTTGGCCGACCATGGCCCAATTGGAAGAGGTGTGCCAGAGCGTGGTGCGGTTGGGCTTTGATGCGGTATGCTTGTAGTGTGAGTGCAAATCATGCATGAGTGCAAAACTGAAGACGCAATGTCACTTTTAAGGGACTGTTTCATTTGGATTCATTAATCATTCTTACATATTCAATGAACGCAAACTGTCCGAGTTTATTTAAGATACAAAATCAGTCAGCACGATGACTTTAATGAACATTTATGAGCGTCAAAGGCAGTGGATTTTTTTGAGCAAAAGATTTGACTGTGTGTCACTGCATATCAAACCACTTGAAATAATACAAAACAATGTAACTAAAGCAATCTCCATTGTACGAAGCAAGAGCGCTTCTCTTCTGTTAAACTGAACAATCGCATCATTGATAACGTAAGTGTGCTCAGGCTCTGAAGGCAAAAAATGCAATGTAAGTGCAGGCCGAAGGGGAGGGGGGACAGTCGTCCCTGGGCATGACACCCTAAGTCTGATGTCACACCTCACTGTTTCCAAATGATCCTTCATATTCCAAATTCAAGCAACAAAATGGTGTAAAAATCTAAACTCTACACCCCACAGGATGTCTAATCCCATTTTTGCATTGACTTCACATGTAAATCACTTGCGCTTCATCTGCGTCTGGTTGCAAAACATTTTCCCCCACTCTTATGTAATGTAGCGATAGTAAGCGCAGGTGAGACTTTTTTTTTTTTTTAAGACAATCAAATACATCATGTGCTCTGCGTATTCAACATCTATAAGTCATGTAAAACAATAAATTGCAAACTGAAATAAATCTAATTTGGTTATATAGTTTGGAATTAGATGTTTTATGAGATTATTTACTTTTTTGTTTTTTATTTTCCATTTAAGAATTTTGCCGAATTGCGAACATTTTCGACTTTATTTTGCGTTGGATTCAGTGATCGCGGAATCGCAAAAAACTAGGGGCTCTGTCTATATTATGCCTGTGTTTTTGTCTTTATAATAATTAGATGTTGTTTTTTCCTTAACAAGAGCTGCTGGGTTTAATTACTTGACTCAGGTCTTAATAACATGTCACGTTTGCATATTGGTGAAAATAATGAATATATAATATTGTTGCCGTGAGGCAACAGCTCTTCCTATTGTGCCACTGTGCGCCCAATCTATAGATTATGTTATGGAACTAATCAATGATTGGTTGATTAACCATTCAAATGTTTGCACCCCCTACACCCAATGCTTAAAATCATCCAGCAATCCCTAAACAACTACCAAGAATATCCTAACTTCACCTTAGCAACTTTTCAATGCACCCTTCAACCACTTAGCAACAGCCCAGAACATAAAAACACAAGTTTTCCATAGGCACCATCTAGCCACTGTCATCTAGCGATTTGTGAGTGTTTTGGAGAAGGTTTAAATAACGATTTTCCAGAAATGAGAAGCACTTGTTTTTGTTTGTCTGTCGGTCTCTTCAGGGTCATAATCATCTAATTGGACAGCAGATTAGACAAGTGGCACCTAATCCACAGTATTCGTCAATGCAGCCAGCTCAGGCAAGTATTTGTGCATTTCCAGCCGCATTCGCAGTATCTTTCATTCCTAGTCATCCAGAAATAATAACGGTGTTTCTCTTCTTCAGAACATACCCCAGGGCTACACCTCCTACGGCTCACACATGGGGATGCAGCCGCACCCCTCTCAGACCCCTGGAATGGTTCCCAACTCCTATGGGAACCAGGGCTTTCAGACAGGACATCCTGCCACAAACCAAACTATGGTGGACACATTAAGGCAGATGCAGCAGAGACCTAGTGGCTACGTTCATCAGCAGGCTCCTGCGGCATATGGGCACGCAATGCAGAACACACAAAGGTAAGATTGACAATTCTTCGCCTAGCACTTAGCGGCTAAAATAAATGAAAACCTGTAAAGGCAGAGACACACCAAGCCAACACGGCTGTTGGGCAGCATCAGGACATCTGTCAGTGTCGGACAGGATAGTTGGTTTGGTGTGTTCTTCATGTCGCCTCACGTTGGGCTCATGTCAGTGAGAGTTTTCCTGGTTTAGCATGTAGAATCGCCGTTAGTGAAAGAGAGTGCTCTGATTGAATGTTTAACTGCAAATCAGAGCACAAAAACAAAAACCGAAGTGATGAAACTAAGCAACACAAGAAAAGTCTGCTGTAATTTTGTCACATTTATGTGGATTATCAACATGCAGTATTGGTGGTCCTCTAGGAATGTGATTGAGAAACACTGTTCTACTCCACCTCTTTATTAACATCTCCATTATCTGAGCCTTGATCTCTGGATGTGAAATAGTCTATTATAACATTATTTAGCACTGAGCAGACTGAGGCAAGTAAGAACATTTAGGTGAGAAGCTATTTCAGACATTGTTCTGTTGTGCTGCAATCGCACAAAAAATAGGACAGTGTGTGCTGTAGTTTACACTACTAGCTCTAAACTTGCATTGATAAACCTTTATTCTACAAGTTCTTTGCTTTTATTTTGATAGGTGAGCTGTCTGGAATCTTAATAGACTGAAAGCTGTGGTCATTTTTTGTGTATGTTTTTAATAATTTCTCTTAGATATGAAAGACACGATTATATCAAATACAGCTATTTTTCTGCACTAAACAAGTGCACTTTCAGAGGTTATAGGCAATATGTTACAGATTAATAATTTAATAAATACCCCATTTTAATAACAAAAAAGACTTAACCTTTTTGAAAATGTCCCTTTGACATTCAATGCAATGCGTGTTTATTTCTATAGCACTTTTGCAATGTAGATTATGTTAAAGCAGCTTAACATAGAAGTTCTAGTCAATTGAAACTCTGTCAGTCCAGTTTTCAGAGTTAAAGTTCAGTTTAGTTCAGTGGTTTAATTTTTACTGCTGAAAGTCCAAACACTGAAAAGCAAATCCATGGATGCACAGCTCCACAAGTCCCAAACCAAGCAAGACAGTTGCGAGGAACACACTTAACCAATTGACGAAAGTGAAGGTCACCGGCGGTGTTCAGGCTGACCCATGGGATCAATGCGAAGACTTGTCTGTCACTGGGGTCTTTCAGGAATCAGTCTCATGCTCTCCACTCCTCCATGACCACCACAGCATCTGCTCAGGATACAGCCTGGTCCAGGATTATGGAGACCGCTAGAAATGCTTTGTGGTTGGCATCATCTCTTGACAGGCCTTGGATCACATCAATGACGTTGCACAATTTCTAGAGGCCTCGGGATGAGTATCCCCAGGTGGAAATAGAGAATAAAGAAAATAATTAGCATAGCTGCTGTTCATAGTGTATTTAAACAAGAGATATTGAATTGTAAAGCATATGAGTATTTCTAAGTGTCTGGTGCATTAAGACAGGAGGAGTGTGTCCTACAGGTGGTTTTCAAGCCTGCTCACCTGCGTAGAGCACACTCGTGCATCATACTATTATGTGATGCGTTGCTTTACTAAAAAGATAGGTCTTTAATCTGGTTTTGAACTGAGAGAGTGTGTCTGAGCCTCTGACATTATCGAAAAGGCTATTCCAGAGTTTAGGAGCCATAAATAAGAAGGCCTTTATTCCTTTAGTAGACTTTGCTATTCTGGGTATTACCAGAAGCTGAGTTTTGAGATCTTAAAGAGTGGGTTGGATTGTAGCGAGACGGAAGGTTGGTTAGATTAACAAGAGCTAGATTATTTAAAGCTTACAAAGACGTTTGTAAGGTTTTTACAGAATGCACCATACATGGTTTCATACATCATAAATGTGGTAATACTATACTACACTTGCCTAATTTGAGGGAGTATGGGATAAATCTAACATTATCTTTCTCAGGTTTCCACATCAATCCATGCAGCAGACATCCATGATGCACAACTTGGCTCAGAGTCACTTGGGAGTGCAGGGCATCCACCCAAACATGAGGCCCAATCAGATGATGGAGCAGCAGCAGCAGCAACAACAGCAACAACAACAACAACAACAACAACAACAGCAACAACAACAACAACAACAGGTCCACCAGCAGCAGCAGCAGCAGCACATGCGACAGAATTTTAGAGTAAGTGCACATACCCAACATCAATCGCACTGCATTGTGAAATACAGTATTCCACCTGGTTTGTTCACAAGAAGTATGAGATATTGAACAAACCTTGTCTGATGCTAAAGTTTTCAAAGCAAAGTTTCCAGTAACGTTTGCATCGATCGATCAATACTTTCAAACTTCTATGGGTCCCTGCTGATTACATAATAGGTTGTTTGCAATCTCGTGGTTCTGGTGATGCGTGAAATTCAAATGGAGGGCAGGAAGTAAGAAACTGAATGGGAGACATGAGGGAAAGTCGTTTGTGATTTCTACCATATTTCAGAGGAGATATAAATAGAAAATAACCACATATGTTGGGCATGATCCTTTCATGAAGAGGGCCAAGTTTTCTACTGAACTAAAATATATATTGCCTGTCATCAAGGTGTTAGTTACTGTATAAGCTATTACGTTACATGAAAAATACTATAGTAAATACTATAGTGTTTGGAAGCATATAGATAATTACTTGTAGTAATTATATTGTGATGTGGTACAACATAAGTGTAGTTATAGGCTTCAGTTTTCGACACTATAGTTATACATCATGACAATGCACCACCATTTACACTAACGTTACAGTATTTATTAGTTTATCAGTTTACTATACTACTGTATTCTGTAGCGTTCATTAATAAAGAGCATTTCTTTTGTGTTCGGTCCATGAACTTATCAATAAACTGTTGCTCATCTCGATGTTAACAATACAGTTGTTTATTCCACCAAAACGCCAGTAAAGACTTGGATTATTGCAAAGCAAGATGGAGATTTCATTGCAGCGATTACATGGCAGGGAACGTTATTTATATTCTCCTGGATTTTGTATAAGTGTGTTGGTGTTTGTATTTGATTTTTATATAACACATTAACATATTTATACACATAGCTAGGCCTGTATATAATCTTTATTGGTGCTGTCAAACGAATTATTGCGTTCAAACAAAGTTTGTACACATGGATGTATAAAATAAATTTTTATTACATGCTGCCTTTTCATCAGTTTTTCAGCCAATTACTTAAACTTTCTCTCCTTTAGGAACAAAAACTTTTGGAAGTCTATAAAAGATGTTTGGCATTTCTTTTTTTGGCCGATTTAAACAATTATAAACAACATAAAACTGAAACATTTTGATGTTCTGATAGCGATTCATATGTAGAAGAAACGCTTCCTGCCCTCCATCTGAATTCCTCACGTCATCAATGACTTGATGTGGAAACAACCTATAGAAAGCTGTTGCTCTGAAGCTCTGCATTATTTAACCGGAAAATCTTCTCTGGTTCCCATTTTGCTGTATCGATAAATGTTTAAAAATGGTATGAGCAGCTTTGAATTGTTTGCTAGGAGTTTATTGCTTGAGGTCTTCAGCTAACTTCTCACATTAGAAAGAATGCAGCCATAAATTTAGTTTGTCTGACTTCCAGTATCATCCATTTGCACCTGTTTTTTGCTAAACAAAAAGGGTTGTTCAGGCCTGTAGCCAGCCTGGTGAAAGGGATGGGTTTTTTCTCTAAAAAGTGGACCTTTCTGCAATTAAACACCTCATTTTTTATTTAATTATGACATTTAAATACATTTTGAACACTATTTTTAGCTGAATTAGCTTGTCAAATGGTTATCATAACCACACTTTTTGATGTACCAAAAATATTATCTAAAGATTCAGAATAAAGAAATGTGAAAAAATGCTTATTTTTACAAGTACAATATTATTACATCATATATCATTCGAAAAAATATATGAATCAGTTTTAAAATAAAAACTAGCATATTGTCATTTATTAGGGAAATTATAAATAACAAACTGGCCAGCACATTCAACTTTCTTCAGTCAGAATTTGACCATTTCAATAAAAATAATTATAATAATGTACAACTTTACAATTTTTCTAGCCTCTCTTAATAAAAAAAGTTCATGGATAACAATATCCAAATTAGTATTCAAATTCATTTAATATGGGCCACTTTAGGTGCTTAACACCTTTTTGTTGCTCATTTTTTGTTTCAAGAATAAGTGCAAGATTTAGAATAAAAGTTACTTGTAAATTGTTTTCTCTATTTAAAAACAATAATTGTTTGCATTGGCCAAAACTGATTAGATAACAGCCAATAGACGATTCCGCTCAGTCTTAAAGCCTTTTCGATTGGGTATTTTCACTTATTATGATGGCATAGCAGTCAAAATAGGACAAATGAGCTCATGTTTGGGACCAATTCTGGATTTTTGTCAGTGAGGGGTGGGTCTTCCGAACCCTCTCCCCTCCCTTCTGGCTACGGACCTATTGTTATACTGCTAGATTCAGGAAACTTGTCCTAACTATGATCACACTAGTTTGTAGTTATTGATAATAATTAACATCACTTTACATATATCAGGGCCATTAATGAAAAGTTTACCCAGACGCTTTCAGTTGGTCCCATTATCTCTGAGTTTGAGAAAAATGTACCAGTAGCCATCGACATCCATAGTAGGAAAAATAATTACTCTAGACGTGAATGGCTTCCAGTTTGCAACATTATTCAAACTTGTTGTGTTTAACAGAAGAAACTCAAATGGGTGTGTGACATGAGTAGATGACATCATTTTCACTGAACTTCCCTTCCCTTTAAAACACACTACTGTCTTTCTGGTGACTACCCTTTTTTTTTTTTTCCATTTTAATGATTGACTTAATGAATTTGTTTGTCTACACAGCCGCAGCAGCAACAGCAGGTTCAGCAGCAAGTGCAACAGCAGGTCCAGCAACAGCAGGTCCAACAGCAGCAGGTCCAGCAACAGGTTCAGCCTCAGCAAGTTCAACAGCAGCAGGTTCAGCAGCAGCAGCAGCAGCATCAGCAGGTGTCTGCAGCTCAGCCTCCCGCTCAGGCCCTGGGCATGCAGGCTCTGCCCCCGCAACAGCCCATGGTGAGACTGCAAACCTTTAGCATCATCTGCCTTTTCAAAATGCACCATATGCTCACTGAAACCCAAAGGGGTGGGAATGTTGATGAGAAATTATAAATCTGCAGCCTCTCGTCAAGTTCTGGTTTACTCGGTTTTTTATTGTGATTTACGTTTTCTTATTAGTTCCAGCGGCAAGGCATGCAGCAAACTCAGCAGCAGCAGCAGACCGCAGCACTGGTCAGACAACTCCAGCAGCAGCTCTCCAGTATGTACTCCAACAACCATGACATGCACCGCCTGCTATACTTATCTTTGTTTAATACACGCTGTAGCTTTTTTTTAACAACCATGACATGCAGTGCTATGCTCCTCTTTTTTTAATACACACTACACCTTTTTTTTTTTTCATTTCTCAATTTTATAAAATCATCTTGCCATCCAGAGTATGTGATATTTGCATTGGAGTTGTTTCGTTGCTTTTTTTATTTGTGCATAAAAATATTATGTACGCATATTGTATGCACAGTTAATAATTAAGATAGGATTTTCTACCTGATGGGCCAAAAGATAGCAATAATAATATTGTGCATTAGAGCTGAGACATCAACATTTTTATTGTGTGTTTTATTCTGAGTTCTAACAGCAGATGGCAAACAAGGCTAGTTTTTAACTGTACACAAACACTCTTAAAGAGCAGCATTGCAAGGTCATGTAATGCTGAGTTCAGACTGCATGATTTTAGCCCCGATTTTGACTCACTCACAGGTTTTAAGAAATCACTAACAAATGCTTCTATGCCACTTCTCGCCTGTGTTTGGTTGTGGGACGTAGTTTGCAGACTGAGACAAATTTGTCATTGATTCTTCCTACTTTAAAGTCATGCAGTGTGAAACCCCCTGTCGCCGATCCATCTTGCAGTGTAAACAAAGCACCGACAAAACGCTAGCCCAGATAGTCATGCAGTGTGAAAACATCTGTAATAGGACTACTATGAAAATCATGCAGTCTAAACTCAGCATTAATTTGAATTTGGTCATGATTAATGTAAACAAAGCTCAGTATGAAGACTTTTGTAATTTACTTAAACCTTTCATAACTGTATTAAATAGTTTTTGTTTTTTTGGTTCAAGTGGTATAGCTGAAGAATTGAATGAAAGCAGATTACGGCTGTTTGTATACATATAGCAGTGTTTCTCAACCACGTTCTTGGAGGACCACCAGCTCTGCTTATGTTCCATGTCTCCTTTACTAAACACATCTGATTCAGATCATCAGAGACTGAAAGACCTGTAATAGATGTGACAGACAAAGGAAACATCCAAGACATGCAGTGTTGGTGGTCCTCCAGGGACGTGGTTGAGAAACACTTGTACATAGTAGCGCTGGGCAACTAATCGAAAAGAAATCGAAATTGACACTCAGAAGCTACAATCAATCTAATTTTTCCAGGTCAATTTTTTTATTCCTTTTCAACCAAGTCACGTGACCTTGCTGAAAATGTTCAGCACTTTGCAGACAGATCTGATCTCTATGGTGTTTTTTTAATTACAACTGTCATGAGCGCAGGATTACAAGTTGAGAGCGCATTCATGTAATACGAGTGTGTGAATCTCTTTGCTCGCATGCCGATTTCCATTGTTCGTGCACAAAACTTATTGCACATTCTCAAATATATGCCACTGATTTATTTTCACTTTAAAAAAAAAAAAAAAAAAAAAGGACTGTTGGTTTTAGGCAATGTGTGTTTTCATTTCAGTTGTTCAACGTTTATGTATAATAAATAATCATAGATAGTAGATAGAGTGTGTGTTTCCTTCAATTATTTTCACGTTAGGTCAAGTAATGCACCCTTCATTCAAAAATCTCTCACTTGTAATATGAGCATATTTACTGTACAAAACTACTGTATGAACTATGAGGGCAAAAACATAAATTAATCATTCATTAATCGTAATTGAGCTTAAATGTTCAATTAACCGAGATTTTGATTTTAGGCCAAATCGCCCAGCAGAGCCATCTGCTGTAAAAACTAAGCTCAGGATTGATTATATTGAAGAGACAATAGCAATGCATTTTGAAAATCTAAGAAACTATCCCTCTAATGATTTTTTTTCACAGATTAGGAAATTTGCCCAGTGCTTTGTATACCTAGCATACACAGAAAACTAATACTACTTTAAGCTTTAAAAGATGTCAAATCTGTTTTTACATCATGAAAGTTTTCATCGTTTGTGCTGTTCTTATTAACGCAGTCATCACAAAAATATTGATCGGTTGTTCATTTTTCTTCTTCCCCTAGGTACTCAACCTGCACAGAACAACAGCTCCTATTACTGAGTGTTTGAATGCATTTCATCAATGGTAAAGAATAGTTTTGTTTTGTTTTTGTCTGTGTAGCAGAATCTGCTCATGTGGACCTTTCTGAGAGAAGAGGAACTCTGCGCCCTGTAACTGAAGTAGAGTCAAACTATGTTTTTCAGACATGTCTCTGAAAATCATACTGGCGTTGTTCTGTGAAACACTGAGGTGAACAATGAAAGAGTTTATGTAAAAAGAAGTACAGGAAATTATAAGAATATTGCAACTTTTTTATTTTATTTCAATTTGTACAATTTTTCAGTTTGGTGTATTTCTCATTAAAAAAAATCATGTCAAGTTTTTAAGCCTTGTTGAAACTATTATAGTGTGACGTTACATCATCGTTTGATTGCATTTCTTGGATCACCTCCACCTATAGTACCCCATCACCATCGTTAACCACTCTTATGTTTTATTACTATCATAAATAATAATTCAAGGGTTTATTAAGATTTTGACTTGGGTTGTGTTCCCGTTTTGGTAGTCTCCCCCTTCATTTTGCTCCTCTCAAGCCGACTAAACAGCACTCCCAAGTCCGGACCCAGCGCTCTTCCTTCTAAAGCACACTCTTTTCCTTGAAATTTCATCAGGAAGTTAAGAGAATTCCAGCTTCTCTCCTCAGGTGTGACTCCCAACCTAGATAAAATTTTGTTTGCAAGATCAGGCACCACAGGTTGCAGGAGAATCCCATAAATCCTAAGGCACTCCAAGGACACGTGAAGGATGGTGTCAAGCCACTGCTGCTCTTCAGGATTTTTCCGGTCAAGCCTCCACGGTGCATGTCTTTGGACAAACCCATTAGTCAGGCGCACACAGGCACTAATGGCCTCCAGAGCTTTATACGCATGCAGATTCTCAAAGTGCTGCTCTATTAAGCCTGGAAGTGCAGATACAGCCTCTATCATTCTGTAGTCTTCTGAGACCGCTTTTCCATCGAGCCCTTCAGCTGGAAAACATCTGTTGGAGAACCGAGGATAAACCTGTGGGGGGTTGAGCGAGGGTGCAGCGCATCGGTTTAAAAGCCCACCAAGAGCATCCGCCAACTCGCTGTTGCACATCTTCATGACTTTATCGTCATAATAGTCACAATCTATATCAGGAACTCCTTGTCTTAGTAGGAAGTAGCGTAGACCGTCTACAGTGAAATTCCCAATGGATTCCAGTGGGTTGATTACGTTTCCAATACTCTTGGACATTTTCTTTCCATTCACCGTCCAGTGAGAGTGCACGTATATCTTCTGAGGAAGAGCTAATCCAGCAGCCAATAGAAACGCCGGCCAGTATATTGCATGAAACTTGAGAATATCCTTACCGACAACATGATGGACAACTGACCACCATTTGGAGTGATTCTGTGGGTAGCCAACAAGCGTCAAGTAGTTCACCAGAGCGTCCAACCACACGTAGATGGTTTGTTCAGGATCTCCAGGGACTGAAATACCCCACTGGAGACGGCTTTTCTGCCGGGATACTGACAGATCAGGGATGTCGTCGTCTTCCAGCCACTGAAGAACCAGGTGGTGGAACTTCACAGGCTGGATGGTGTTTGGGTTTGATCTGAGCCAGTGAAGCAATTGAGTACGAAAATCTGAAAGACGGAACATGTAGTTGTCCTCATTCATCCACTCCACCTGCCAATGAGGACAGAGGAATTGCTTTATGCTTTGAAGAACTTGAATTAGGAATTGAGATTGGATTTGCATGTTAAAACTAACACAATTACAAAAGTTGGTTGAATTACTGGTTTTATGTTTCCTTATTGAAAATACAAGAAAACGTATTGGCCAACTATATCAGTGGTTTTCTGTGTTTTAGCCTCTGTTTACAACTGGTATTGTTTACAACTGGTATTTCATTAGTTGAATGTATAGATTGTTTTTCTGTATTTTGAAAAGAATTGTAAGAGAAAAGCTACAATTTTGTGATTTTTATTTATTTATTTATTTTTTGGTCTGTAAAGGCTGATTTATACTCTGTGTTTGCTTGAGTGCACACAGTGAATGTGACACTGCGGTGTTTGCAGAGGTTTGTTTGGGTGCATGACATGCTTTCAGCTGGTGGAGCACACAAAATTTTAGACTCGAGCGAACAGTTTGCATGGCGCCACGTTTCATTTGAGTTGAATATGAATCACTTTGAAGAGATTTTGGTACGCCTGTACAGACATCTTTATTATACGTCCATGTGTGATCATAGGGATAACCAGATGGCCAATAATTCTTGGCTAGAAATTTCAAGTTTTTGTAAAAAAAAAAGTTTAGAAGAACTTGAGGGATAAGTTTGTTAAAGCCAAAAAGAGAGGCCGTGGCAAAAGTGGAAACCCAGGTGGTTTTAATACACAATTACAGAATATGTTTTTCCATATATATATATGGAAAATCTTTATTCTTTCCATAATAAAAAATATATTTGTAGAGCAACCCATGTTCTGTTGTCATCAACATTTTAATAAACTTCAATAGGTGGAAAAGATATGAACAAAAGCAAGTGATGCATCAAAAAATAAAATCTTGAATGGTTTTATAAAAATCTTTATAATCATTCAAATAATTTAGAAAAATAATAAGTTTAAAAATCTTGAACGATATTAATGATATGAAATGGTTCCAGAAACTTCCTACTTCTATGTTTATCCGTCTGATTTTACGGTTGATTTCTTTTGACCGCCCCCTATGGATCTAAAAAAATATCTCAATGGCGAATGCGTCAAGTATAAAAGCCTCGTCCAATTTGCGGGGTGCGCGTACACTCCATGGAGGTCCGCGATGCAGTGCTAGGCAAAAGTATTAATTGGCCTTAATTCATAGAATTCTGTAGGTTTGTTAAAAGAAAAAAGAGAAAGTTGGACCTTTTTTTTCACTTTTAAACCAAACTTCTGAAAACTGGGCTTCTTTGGCAATTTGTATGCATATTGATACCAGGTGTAACAGGGACTTATGTCACAGACCCCAAATATGTCCATTCTAAAATCTGAAAGATTGCTGCTATATAGTTTAATCTAATAAACTTATTTATATTTTAGCTGTTGCAATCTAATAAACTAATGGTTCACCCAAAAATGTAATTTCTGCTATTTACTCACCCTTCAATCACGACCCAAAACATATTTGAGTTTCTTTCTGCTGTTGAACACAAAAGAAGAAATTTTGAAAAATGGTGGTAGCTGGTATCCACTGACTTTCATAGTAATTTTTGTTCAGCAAATCAAAATATCTTCTTGTGTTTTCAACAGAAGCAATACTGTAAAAAGTTTAAAACCACATGAACATAAAATGTTTTCATTTTTGGGTGATCTATCCCTTTAGTCACAATTCTATTGTTTAAAAAGATATATATTTTAAGCTTAAAAGTGTACAACTAATTATTTAATTTTATTTTCTAAGCTCTGGTATCAAACTGGACCACCCCAGACCTCGCATTGACCCCTAGCTCTCTCTTCACTCTCAGATAATCATAGGCCTCTATTAATGAGGGCGTTTGCTACCTTGTGTCCGCTCTCAGTGGACACTTTGATCTGTCTCCCCTCTGAGTCTCTGCTGTCAGTGACTTGAGTTTCTGTGAGGAAACTTTCATCTGGAGTGGAGTACCAGCCTTCATAAGTGCCCTTGTAGATGTATCCTTTGCTTTGGAGAACCGTCCAGAAGTGCTCAACGGCCTGTCTGTGTCTCTTCTCTGTTGTACGGATGTAGTCGGTGTATGAAATGCCACATCTCTTGAAAACATGCTTAAAACTGTCAGACACCTCGGTGCAGAAGTTCAGAGGATCTTTTCCAGCACTGCCAGCAGCCTGTTGGATTTTAAGACCATGTTCATCTGTACCTGAAGAACACATACAGTGGAATTTTAAAAGGTCAAATCCAGACATTGAAAGTCAGAGAATTCAGAGAATATTTCATTGATGCTCGTTTTAACATCAACTTGCAGCCATTTAAAGGGATAGTTCACATACAAGTGAAAATGTACTCACTATTTACTCACCCTCAAGTTGTACCTAACCTTTAAGTTTCTTTCTTCGCTTGAACGCAAAATATATTTTGAAGAAAGCTAAAAACCTGTAACCATTAACTTCAAAAGTAGGAAAAACAGGTACAATAGGGCTGTGCGACTAATCAAAATTGAATCGCAATTGCGCTTTAAAACGTTGCGATTAGCTAATCACAAGAGGCTGCGATATTATTATTTCATTCGGTCCACCCAGAGCTAATGCGTGACTGCCGTCTGTGTGTGATAGTCTTACTAGACAATTAAGTGAGAAGTGTCTTGCTAAAAAGTTAAAGTATTGCCAGTGACACCCAATCTAGTAGCAAGCAAAAGCAAAGTACAATTAAGAGTTGTTTCAGCCATGTTAGTTTGCTGAATGTTCTGTATTTTTATAATTATTATTTTTTGTTTGTTTGTATAATAAGCTACACGATTTCCCTAATTTGAGTTCAACTTGTTTACAGAAAGGTAAGGTCATTTTATTAGCGTTGACTGCTGGCTCTAGAGAAAAATGAGTGTTTCATTTCTGAATATTTAAAAATAAATGTTAAAGTTAATATCTTTTCAGTTCCTTTCTTAACTAACTCACTGCGTTTTAACAGGAAGAAGCTACGATACAGAATATTGAGCTGAAGCTTGACTACAAATTTGAATCGAAATCACAATATGTCAAATAAAAACACATTTAGATATTTTCCCCAAATCACACAGCCCTATATTGAAGTAAATGGTTACAGGTTTTCAGCTTTTTTCAAAATGTCTTCTTGTTTGTTAAACAGAAGAAACTCATAAAGGTTTGAAACAAGTAACACGTGAGTAAATGACATAATTTTCATTTTTTGGGGTGAACTATCCCTGTAAGTCACTACACTGTACATGTTAGCTAAAGCTAGCGTTCCATGATACATTTGTAAGGCTTTGGCTTCAAAATGACCACTTAAACAACAACTGTGTGCTAATAAGTAGACATCTGGAAAGTTCATGTTTACAAAGCTACTATTGAACTATCAAATATGGTAGACCAGTGTTTCTCAACCATGTTCCTGGAGGACCACCAACACTGCATGTTTTGGACGTCTCGTTTGTCACACCTATTACAGGCCTTTCAGTCTCTGCTAATGAGCTGCTAATCTGAATCAGGTGTGTTTGGTTAAGACAGGGAAAATGTGCAGAGCTGGTGGTCCTCCAGGAACGTGGTTGAGAAACACTGTTGTAGAGAAAGCATTTCACAGCCACGCAAATAGAAAGAACTTAAGATTGTTTTAAAAATCTGAGGTAAAATTGGCAATTGTTGTTCTCAAAGTGGCTATAAAAGTCATGAAAATATATTCAAGCTTAAAGCATTTTAATATTGTATTTGTTTTAACATTATTAATATATAACCACAACCTGTTTTATGTTCATTAAATCTATTGGAAATGAAGTGTTAAGGAAGTGAAAGTCAGGAAATTTGATGTTTGGCTTAAAGTGGGAACCTTGTATAGCTATATCTCAGAAATATGACGTATAAGGACATACCTGTAGCAAACCTGGAGTTGTATCCCTGCAAGAGCTTGTATCTGTGCAGACAGTCAGCAGTGACAGCAGAATACACATGACCAATGTGAGGAGGTGCATTGACGTAGAAGATGGGAGTTGTGATGTAATAACGGTCTGTGCAAAAATGAGCGATACTGTAGGCACGTGGAAGTCTTCTATGCTGGACATGTCTGCATAATCTGTGTATTATTAACTTGGTGCTGGCGATAATACAGCACAGAGAGCTCATCATTAGACGGATGCTGCGAGAAGCGTGACAGGGAACATCCGGGTCACCTCTGTAATAGAAGTGAGCACGATTTCAAAGAAAAAGTCCAGCTTATGTTGCAAATTTCGTTTGGAAAAAAAGACATTTATTATTACAGATGTGTATTTATATTGCTTTTTGCATTTTCACCCACAATTACTAAAATCAAATTAACAGGAACTTCAACCACCAATGGTTTCAGTTTACACGACGTTACTTTGCAATACGGAGAACTGTGTAGACTTTATTTAACAGAAAATGTCAATTTTAATGAAATTAATGGAAGTTTGTTACTATCAGGGTTGGGCAAAAATACATTGAAGTGTATTTTAAAATAAAATACCAAATACCTCAAATTTAAGTGTATCAAAATAAACTGCAAAATACAGCAGCCACAAATGTATCAAAATCAAATAATCAAATAATTTTGTATTTTGAAAATACTTTTACAAGGAAGCATGACGTTTCTTTGCAAACCTTCTGTCAAAAGGCCTATTGGAGCAATCCCTTCACCATTAAACTGAGTTATTGAAGTAAACAGTGATTGACAACAACAGCTTTTCTCTGAGCAAGTTGAAGTCAGCTTCTCTCCACCTCATTCACCTCAACGGTACATGAGGAGGTATTCATAAAAATGTAACTTGTGTTTCTCTTTGATTTCAGTATAGATTTTGTACAAACTTCATACAGAAAGTCCTGTCTTGAAGATGTTCCCTTTAATCGCTGTAAAAAAAAACATGTAATGCAGATAATGAGTTGGAGCAGAGTACTATATCTCTTGATTGTAAAAATTGGCACCATCTCTTAAAAGTCTTGTGTTTTAAAATGTTGGCAGTTAAAACCTTCAATATTCAATGTAAAACCACAATTTCAGAAAACTACTAAAATCTCTAGTTTTAGTCATTTCCATAATCATGCAATTGTACTCTTCAATACACAATATAAAACACGAAATCTCAAAAAAAAAAAAGCTATCTGTTTTTGCTGCCATAAAACCTGAGTTGGGAGTTTTTGAGCAGTCTAGATTGGAGTATTATTAAATATTTTTGTCTCATACTAATTAACTATGTGTAAAGAGCACCTGCAGATCAGATACTTGCTTTTGAAAAAGCCAGTTACGTTTTGTAGGTATCGCCACTGTAGGACTTTATGTTGTTTGTCTTATTTTTCTGTCTTATTTTGATCTGCTCTCAAATCTACCCCTGCTATTTGTCTGTTACTGTCTTTATATGTGATGCATAATTCCCATCCATACTCCAAGCATTGATCAACTTCTTCAATATTAATCAGTTTTCTAGTCTGAGCTCAAGCCTAGGCAAATAGCTGAGAAAGCACCAATCTGAGGCCGCATTTGTAGGAAGTTATCATGTATTTCAAGGGGTTATCAAGGGGTCTTCTTACAAAGTATTTTACAGTATTTTAAAAATACAAGTCACTAAAGTATTTTGATACAAAATATTAACTTATTTTCATCAAACCTATCAAATACACATTAGAAAACACTATTTTGTATTAAAAATATGTATTTGAAATACATGTATCATAAATACTGCCCATCCCTGATTAGTACTATGGAAGAAAAAACACCACATAATAATAACCACACAATTACTCACATAGACTTATCTTCTCAGAATTTCATATATTCTTTATCAATTACTCTAATCTTTATCATCCTTTGAAGGAAACTGAATGAAAGGTGATGGAGTCCTCAGCTGGTGAGCTTGTGAGTTGAATCAAGTCTGTTAAATTTGGCCAATATCCAAGATGTGCCATGCTTGTGGGCCAAAATTGAGAACTGGACCCTCATAAAGTGGTATCAGCATACCTTTTATTCAGATATGTTTAAATGGACCTTCGGGTGTTTACCATGTATCATTTCACATCCTTTTAGTTTAACGACATTGTTAATATTAAAATGTAATTAAGTTCATTTTGTCTGTTATTTTAATCTTTGTATGAATATAATACATTTCCTTCATACACATGTAATTTATGGAAGACCATATATGTTGCCAAAACGTGCATAAACAATGGCATTATGGCATGTTTAGCTCAATATTATAACGAATTAAACCAGAATTATGAATGTAAAAGCCAAGCTGATAAGATAAAAGGTTTAAATGACTTCAGTCACAGTTATTATGTTAAAAACTTAATTAAATCTTACAAAACTGAGTCAAATTAAAGTCGAAACTGCGATTTACTAAATAAAATGAGATAGAAAATCGAAACTGTGGCAATTTTTATCGATCTATCTGACTGTGTAAACATTTGTCCATTTGTCTTGTGGCTGGAACTGTCATTCATATAAACTCGAAGGGCTTTTAATATTACTTTTATGTTGAACCTTTAAGCTCCGCCTTGAACCGGAAATGTTCCTGTTTTCTCCTGAGCGGCGTTTATCATCCGCAGCCTCATTCCTCCATGAAGTTACAGTAGAATGATGAATTAAAACGGTCGTATTTACTCTTCGCATTTTACAGATTGACCATCTAGACCACATTTGATTTCGGGCTTATAGTACTTGAGTAATCCTTCTATATTTAAGATGTCGGTGGTGGGATTTGACGTGGGTTTTCTCAATTGCTATGTTGCGGTAGCTCGAGCCGGAGGAATCGAGACTGTGGCCAATGAGTACAGCGACCGATGCACACCGTGAGTCTTCAGCATTTGCTCATCTATAACACCAACACACACGATAGTGAACAGGTCAACTTTTAACCGAGTTGTTCACCTGCGGAAAGCCGCTGTTTATTTTGGGCTTTCTTTGTGACACGCTGATCTGACAGTGTGTTCGTCCCGGTCAGGAGCCTCCTTACACCATACAATACCACAGTCATACGTGATTAGCGATTTAAAAATACTGTGGTACTTGGACAAAAAACCTAGTATTATAATTATTTTAGAACTGTTCTTAGTCATGGTACTTTTTTCTTAGTGTACGTTTTGATACTTATCAAACCTACATTATACTGTCAATAGTAGCCTACATTATTAATTTGTTTTCCTTATCTTGGTCAGACTGATTACATCTTATCATTTAATGTGAAATCATTGTATTTAGTATTGATTTTAATTTTTCAATAATTTAGTAAATGGTTAATATAAGAGAAGTCAATGTCTTCAAATCATATTTGGTTACTTCCAACGATAAATGTAATAGTTTTCATTATAATATTTTTTGTACATTACTGTGTGTCCTATATATAAATAACGACTTTCGTTAATATCGGCAGTCATTTTTTAAAGATGCCCACTAAAATATTATTCAGTGTACTAGTTTATACACCAAAAGATTTTGTCAGGCATATTTAGCACAAGAAACTTTAGATGTGGTTGGCATTTTAAATGATTTATTCTTGGCCACTGCCTTTCAAAACACTAGATCAGGGGTGCACAAAATTTTTTGTATGATGAGGCAAAAACCAAATATCATTGCTAGCCGTGGGCCAAAGATAAATATATCAAACTAAATTACATTAAAGTTGCCAATAGGGATGCCCCGATCAGGATTTTTGGAGCCATTACCGAGTACCGATTCCTCGTCATGGTGATCGGCCGATATAGAGTACCAATTCTGACGCTTCAACCTTTATATAACTTTGCCATTGCATAAAGCACATTTTCCCTCTAAGTATAATACTTAAGTGGAGATCTCTCCTTTCCTTAGAGAATAAATAAAGGATGTTGCATATAATCCCATAATACGTCTCTTATAACCATTTAGTGTGGACAACTTTATAGAAAATAATAGACAAGATAATAGAAAAGACAGATACAAAAATTGGTTAGAAAAATGACTAACAATGCAATTTGGAAACATTGCAAATGATGGAAGAAGAATTCAACGTGTCTCAATCAAGAAAAAGTTTGGAGCGCATATTTGATGCATAAGAAGTTAAAATGGATCTTTCTCTGCTTGTAAACCTGTAAACGAACACTTGCGGTCAGTTAATGTGATCAGCCAGATTAGCGAGTACTGATCGACTCATAAAATGTGATTATCGGCCGATACCATTCTCTGGCTGATCGATCAGAGGATCCCTAGTTGCCATGGGTAATTTTCTAATTTATTTGCTAATGTTTCAAAATAAATAGAACGTATTACAGGGTGTCCGCAGGGTTTTAAAATGTATTAAAACTTGCTAAATCAATTATGAAAAAATGAAGGCCCTTAAAAGGTATTAAAGTCTTAATCACGTTTTACAAGGTCTTACATTTTGTTTAAGAGTTGTCCGAAGCGTTTGACTCCAAAAAAGCATAAATATGTATTTTTTTCTCAATCCACGCGATTGGTTCTGGCCAGCCGCATCCGGCCAAGCCCCTCAATCCAGGTGATGTCACGTAATTTTTGACAAACGTGGGAAGGTGATGTGACACTCTTCATGTAGCAAAACACATGGCAAAGTGGGAAAATGTAAATTTGCATACTCCTGGTCGGAGAAAGATGAGTTTAAACAGTGGCTGAAGTCTGTCGCTAAAAACAACCACACAATTTATTTTTTCAAGCTTTGTTTCTTCCAAGTTTGTCTGAGTTCTGTTGCATAGTTGTGCTCCATTCATTTATTTAACTACAACTGTTCATTAGCAACTGTTTATTAAGTTAAAGGATTGACACTGATTAGAACTTGAAGTGGCGACAAGATTTTAAAATATTCTGAGAAGGTCTTTAAAAAGTCTTTAAAAGGTATTGGAATTACCTTTAGGATTCCTGCAGTGTTACTTTTTAAATTAAACCTTATTGCTATAAAAACATGATCACATTTATAACACAGTGGAGTTTAATGCTGAACGCAATAGTCAAGCAGAATCTGACTTGATTTGCTCACCAAAGTGTTTGCATTTTCGGGTGACAGTATGTACATTTACAAAATCTGATTAATTTACATCATTTAATTGAAACATTTAATTTCAGTTTGCTTTTAATAATAAAACAAACAAACAAACAAGCAAGCAAGCAAACAAACAAACAAAATGTTACATTAAATTTGAATTTACAATCTCGAAACACTCCCTATCATTCTCTCTCTCTCTTCTCAGATGGGATAGCGGCCAAATCAAAGGTTACCATGGGCCAACTTTGTCCCGCAGGCCCTATTTAGGCATCTCTGCACTAGATTGTACCTATTTGTCCTCAAGATGTTTAGAATTGTTTAAAATATATACAAATTCAAATAAAATAAAAGTTTCACCCTGATTTTGACAATATGTTTTCTCAATATTATCACAACATATTTGAAACAATAAATTAGACACTTTACTTGCATATAATATATTACACATGTATAAAATCACATTTTTAAGTCTAATTTGAATGCAGACAACTAAATGGGCTTTTGACACAAATATAATATAAAGAATGCTATATTTTTGTTTCTACCCTGACAGTCATTTGTCCTAATGACATCATATAAACTAGAAATTCCAAGAGTTCATTCAAAGCAGGGTGAGTCAGTTTTCAGCCACTACGCCCCTCACTGCTGGAATCAGCTCCTAGAAATGATCAGATGTGCTCCAACATTAGGCACATTCAAATCAAGACTGAAAGCACATTTGTTTAGCTGTGCTTTTACTGAATGAGCACTGTGCTACGTCCGACAGATCACACTATTGTGTTTTTCTCTTCTTTTTAAATTTTTTTTACAACCTGTTTTAACACATTTTTATCTGTTTATTATTATCTGTTTTTATTTTTTCTTACACTTGTCTTTTTTTATTCTTCTTTATGTAAAGCACTTTGAATTGCCACTGTGTATGAAATGTGCTATATAAATAAACTTGCCTTGCCATGCCTTAAAGTTTGAGCCACTGTTTGTCATTTCAGAGCATGTGTGTCTTTTGGACCACGAAATCGGTCTATTGGTGCTGCAGCAAAAAGCCAGGTATAATCTATGTTCTCTGTAGCCTGCAGTTTATTTAGCATCCCTTAAATTCACCTTCATCCATTCACCATAATTGTAATCATGCATCATTTTTTTTTATGTGTCTGAAATGAACCACAGATGGTCACCAACTGCAAAAACACTGTCCATGGATTCAAGCGTTTCCACGGCCGGGCTTTCTCGGATCCATTCATCCAGAACTTGAAGCCTGGTCTCGTTTATGATCTGGCGCAGATGCCATCGGGCAGGACAGGCTTAAAGGTGAGTGTCTGAAAAAAAGAGATGCGATCAAGAAAACTGAGTTCTAGTTTTTACATGCAGTCACCACATGCTGATGACTGATCACATTGTGCCAGCATTGTTCAGAGGTCTAGTTTGGCAGTGAATCCTTCTTCTAAAGCCAAGCACACAGTTTCGTTGTGCAGCGAATGTGAGAGTGTTTGGTAGCAGTTTCTGGGGTTTTTTAAGCAGTCGTATGATCTTGCCTGTTGTTGTAGGTGATGTACATGGAGGAGGAGAAGGTGTTCAGCATTGAACAGGTCACTGCGATGCTCCTCACCAAACTCAAGGAGACTGCTGAGAGTGCTCTGAAGAAACCTGTGGCTGACTGTGTCATCTCTGTGAGTCCAAAAATGTTTGAAGCCCTTATTAACAATGTGTAATATTATAAGTCTATTGGGCTGCATTTACACTGCATGGTTCAAGTGACACAATTCCGAATTTATTTAATTAATTTATTTTTCCCTTTTCTCATGTGGCACAGATCGGATTAGGCCCACATATGTGTAAGAAGGAAAAAAATGCCAAGGATTCTGATTTACTTGGATCAGATTTAGGCCTCCTTCATATGTGGAAATGTATCCAATATAATTTGAGGCTACACAATTTGTTGTTTCAGGATCGATATTCGATAGACAAATCACTAGATATGCAAAGTTGAATCAGGATTATAATTGACCATTTTCAAGTTGTTTTTTTTTTGCACTAGGATTTTAAAAAAGCATTTAGGCGTAATGAATTTGTAACTTTAATGACGATTAATGTCATTTAATTGTTTATAAAATGAATAATTAAATGATTAATATAAAATTATTCAGATACTGTACCTGAACACTGTTAAACTTAGAAAACAATAAAGTACAGTTTATTTAATTTGTATCTTTTTCTTTATTGTATTTATCTATGCTCGTAGATTGTTTATTATATTTTATGTAGATGCACTCCACTACAGATCATCCCAACCAATTTAAAATGATCAATTCTCTACAGATATAGATGTATTCAAGTCATCTGGTGAAATTGTATTCATATCGCAATCTAGATTGCAGAATAACACAATATCGCAATATAACATTGTACTAATATTGTGCAGCCCTAATATGAATTGGAGACATTCCCGTGTGACTGCAGTATAAGCAGGTAGATTGGATTTTCACCTGCCATTGTGAGTTGCACGTCAATAAAAACATTAGCAAATGATGTCAACTCTCTGATGCTTTCATTTCAGAACAGATTTTTGCACAAGTCCTAAAACCTTAAATGTCATGTATAAGGACAAAAAAAACTTTTATATTGTCATGTAGCTCAAGTTATTGCATTTAAGAATGTTAATGAGAGGGCGAGTGCAACGTCTCCCATGTAAACAATATAAATAATATAAAGCTATTGCATACATCATGTGAACAAACTGCATAAATCACACTACATGGACATGGCATTTAAATGCTTACTGGTAAAAAAAAAAGCCTAGATTAAAAGAAAATGGCCAGATGATAACTTTCCTGTCATAAATGATAACAGTGGGTTGTCAAAAAAATGATAAATGCAGCCTTAGTTACACTTTGCGTTTTTGAGGGGGGGAAGCTAAATTGCAGCAGGCCACATTTAAAAAAAATTCAAATGACATTCTTCAAAAATAATATGAATTAGTCCAAATAAAATGATTGAAAGTATGTATTATAGTAACTAATTCCTGAAATCTACCAGTATTCAGAACAGCAAAAGGAACAAAGAATGAAGTCTACAATAAACCAAAATTACACTGTAATTCACAGTAAACAAAACTCATTATAAACAGCAAGCCTAATTGAATTTATTTAAAGTGATACTAAACTAGCTATTAAGAAATGAGCAATTCCAAATTATCACGTAACATTCATCAAAATTCTAAATGTATGCACATTTATGGACATTTAGCTTGAGTTATTTAAAACATTTTAGGATATAAAGCATTGCACATTTCAAATAATAAAAAAGTGACTTCTACTTCAGAAAGCATAAATAACTGGTCAGAGAAATCTTTGAATGTATGCTACCTTTAATATAGTGACATTAAAATAGCCAGTTTTTGCTATTTGGGTCATTGTTAATTTGATATTGAATTAGTTTTTAGTTATATTATATTACTTGTTTGTTGAATATTGAAATGTGTGACTGACGGGTTACTGCACAAAAGAAAACATCAGGAGGACTCCTGGAATCAACATTCACAGACTTTAACATTTAGGTGGAATTCTGAAAAAAAGAATTTCAAATCTCGTTGATGTCAAAACAAGAACTTTGCAGATTCATGCGGGACTAATATTGTAAAATAAATCTGAAACACAAATTTATCTAACCTCCTTCAATGAAACTAGCTATATTTGAATAGGGTTTATTCATTTGAAAGATGAAAAATGCTGTTGTGCTCCATATAGCGTAATTGGTTACGGAGCAAATGCCTGCTTCATCAGGTATTAACGTGTTTTTGGGGATCAGTAGCCAGCCAGGATGCATTACTGTTACGCCATTTACAAGTGTGTATGGCAACTACGATTCCAGTCATAATTCATGCATTGTGGTACAACTCACTTATTTCCCACAACATGTGGAATATGTAGGTGCTTTATTGTGGCTGCTCAAACACATAGCAACTGTTAATACAAATACAGTATTTATACAGTGTAGTAGAGTTTTTAACAAAAATAAACAGTAAAACCGTGATACAATCAAAGTCTCTAGAGTAGACAAGTCACTCGTATAGTTTTAAATGGGGGGAAAGTATAACAGTCAATAGAGTGGAGGAACTATGACGTCACCTTGTAGGCCAATCGGCTGCTAGCATAAAACTGGTTCCCTCGATAAAATCCCCATAGTATTTTCCCATAGGCTTTTTCAAAGATTGCAAATAATAAGCTCTGTGTTCAAACACTGTTCATTACACTTACACGTTTTGTCCAGCTGGATAATCCTCTCACGAAAACATAACTTTTAGCACTTTTGGATCTTAAATGCAAACGCAAGAATGGAAAATCTAACATTGGGCTATAAACGGACTACATCGCCTGGGGCGCTCGCCTGTGACGTCAGCACCACCCTGCTAACGCATTAATACACAGAAACACATATACCTACGTGCCTTTTGGATAGTTTTTTACGAGGGAAATGCATTTTGTTTTGCTTTACGGTTGTAAAAAGTATTAAAACTGTACGTATAAATGTGACTAAATAGTATTATCATAAGACATATTTAAATAAGTGTATCGCTTGCGTGAATACAGTCCGCTTAGTAACAGACGACATAAATGAGGCGTGAGGGTCAAGTCTGTCAAATGCCTGCCTTCATGGACACAGAACAACATTCAATATTCTTTTTTTGTCACGAAGTACAGCAAAAAACAGCCCATACAGTCACATAAGCTATACATTTTAAGGAGTGTAAATATTGCCGTTATGACAGAGTTAAATATGTTCAGATGAAGAAAAAAGTAGACAAAATCCTTTGATTAAATGAAATGACAGTTGATATGTATTTTTTTTTACACATTTATTCACACGTGAGAGCAGGAAAGAGACAGGCTGCACTGGTAAGCAGTATCTTCATAATATCGTTTAATTAAAATAAATGATCAACAAATGAATCTGTCTTGACGGTCTTTACAAGTGAAGGCATTATCTACACAATATCAATTCCTACTTAGAAAAATATCACAAACAATAAAATACTATTCATGAAAATACCTAAATAACAGACAAATCCAAATGCCCAACACAAGTGAGCTGCGTTACAGACCAGTTCAGCTCGATGACGTATAATATCTCCCGACACCTGCTGTAGTCCCGTTTAGCAACTTGATAGCAACCGTCTTTTTAAAGAAGCATAACCGATTTAAAAAATTAAGAGTGTGCTGTAACTGATGTGTTTTATGTCGTAGAATAAAACGTGAAAGTATTTTGAGTTTGTGTTAGCCACGAACCTTATTTAAGCGATTTAACTGAAATCCCATTCAAAAAACCAATTGACGTTGGGACGAGGGAACCGGAACTGCTAAAATACTAACTCGCTTCTGGGTTTTTGCATACAAATTGATGTCATAGTTCCTCCACTCTATATAGCAAAGGAAGCCCCGCCTTCTTGTACAGGAGCTAATTATTGATCGATATAGACTGGCGATTGTCCGGGGGAGGGGCTCGGACCAGACATTAGTTTCTGCAGATTTTGTGTGGTTCAAACGTTTTGAAATGACCCTAAAGAGACAGTTGTTGTTTAATTTTCTTGGTGATTCCTAATATGAAATTTAATCATAAGCTTGGCAAACAATTTTTCGAGAATTTGATGTTTCCCCATTCAAACAGAATGCCTGAGCATACTGCCCGAGAGGTGTGACAAAGATGGGCGCAGAGTGGAATAACTTGCCTTAAAGTGACTGATATAATCTAGATCTGCAGTATACAGATTCTCGCCATTAAAATAGCTATTGAAGCTGGCATGGTGGTAAATGCAAACATCTATCTAATCAAATGCATTTCAACTACCATATGGAAGTGGTTAAAATAATCTCAAAACATTGTAGACACCTTTTACACCTGCGTATACAGTCAGCCACTTGAGACTGATGAAAACACATTGCTGTTTAAAATCCCTAAGGTCCCCTGCTTCTACACTGATGCTGAAAGGAGATCCGTCATCGATGCAGCTCAGATTGCAGGACTCAACTGTCTGAGACTCATGAATGAAACCACTGCAGGTCAGTTTATAGCTGCGCTTCTTTCACAACACTTGCACTTCTCGAGTTTTTTTTTTTTTTAAATCTCCAAAAAAAAATTGGCCAATTGGTGAAGTTTTTTCCTCCCTGCTGTCGCCACTGGCTTGCATGGTTCGGGATCTCTAGAGCTGCGCATCGATGGAATTGCTCTTCAGTGTTTGGACTCTCAGTAGAGATTATTAACCCACACTGAACTGAGCTAAACTGAACTGATCTTTAAACACTGAAAACTGAACTGACACATTTTCAATTCACTATAATCTCTATGTGAAGCTGCTTTGACACAATCTACATTTTAAAAGCTATAGAAATAAAGGTGAATTGAATTGAATTGCACGTTCCACGCTTAAATGTAATCTGTGGAAAGGACTTTGATATTATTTTCTGCTGGATACCTGTTCATGTAGGATTCATTGGAAACTAATGTGCTGATAAAGCAGCTAAGGAAGCCCTACAGTTGGAAATAACAGAATGTAAAATTCCTGTGTCTGATGTGAAACCCTGCTTTAAATCTGTATGTTAATGAGAAATGGCAAATGGAATGGGATGAATGTACAAATAACAAATTGTATGAAGTGAAACTATTGGTAATTGAAAGAAATAATTACCATTTTGAAAGTAGACATGACCAGGTTGTACATACGAGATGTAGAATCGGACACTTAAGACTTACACACACATATTTATTGAAAGGGGAGGAAAAACCCCTTGGGAATTTGTGACTTTTGATGATAAAACATATTTAATAGAATGTGTATTTTTAAATGATATTAGAGAACATTTTTATTCTGAAAATATCTTAAGTCAAATGTTTGAAAAGATGCCTTCTGGAGCAATTTTAGAATATTTATCTTTAATCAAAATAAAAGATTGTAAATGACTCTTCAGTGTTGTTGCTATGTATGTTTTTGTTGTTGTTTTTTTTTACAATGTATGATTGTTAAGAAACTGATATGATTTATACATTGTATATTTAGTATATGTTTTGCCATGAATATAGCCAATGCTGTTGATATGGCATTAAAACCTAAATAAATACATTTAATCTGTTTTTTTTTTTTGTTTTTTTTTTGGTGTGCAGTGGCTCTGGCGTATGGCATCTACAAGCAGGATCTTCCCACTCCTGAGGAAAAGCCAAGGAATGTGGTGTTTGTGGATATTGGCCATTCAGGCTACCAGGTCTCTGTGTGTGCCTTTAATAAAGGCAAGCTTAAGGTGTGTACGGATGTTATGACATTTATTACCCTCAAAACGTGATTGTGACTGGCATGTGGGAGTATAAATGATTTTTATTCTGCTCGTACAGATTCTTGCTACAGCCTTTGACCCTGAAATGGGAGGAAAAGACTTCGATGAGAGGCTGGTCAAATATTTTTGTGAGGAGTTTGTAGTGAAGTACAAGCTAGATGCGAAGACCAAACCCAGAGCTATGGTCCGGCTCTTCCAGGAATGTGAGAAGCTGAAGAAGCTGATGAGCGCCAACTCCTCCGACCTGCCACTCAACATTGAGTGTTTCATGAATGACGTAGATGTCTCAAGCAGACTCAACAGGTAAAGAGTCACTCAGATAACTTGCAAATGTTTAAAATGCTTTCATCATTAAGTAGTCACTTCATTCCAAATCTGTATAATTTTTTTTCACGGCTTTCCCATAGACTGGGATTTTGTGGGTTTCATCAAGACATATTTGGTTATTCTGTGTGACTCACATGACTATAATTTAGCCATAAAATCAACAAGCTGTCAGGGTCCAAAAAACATAATAAAATTACTAGTAGTTGATATGATTTTTGTTACATTATAAGGCGTAAAGGCACAGTATGTAAATTTCACCACTAAAGGATGTTTTCACAACAAACAAAGTTTGATGATGCCGTGACGGAGTGTGGAATCATGGGTGTTGTTGCATTCATTATTAATTACCTTAAAGGTGATCTTCGTCATCATCAAACAAGACAATCTGATGGTTGGCAACTTCAGTGTTCATTAGGGGTGTGAACCTACACTGGTCTCACGGTTCTGTTACGATTATAATGCCATCAGTTCGGTTCAATTCGATATCACGGTGCATTGACGATGCTTTCCTTACACAATTTGATATTTTACTTAGCAACACAATAATTCTTGTAATAAAATGTATAATTTATAAATATATTTATATATTATTTGTTATACAGTTTTGTCTGGTGTCTATGCATTCCAGACTTCAGGCTGTAATTGACTGTAAAGGATTTGCAATCAAGTATTAAAAAGTGAAAGTTTGATTTATGATTATTATTCTGTCCAATTACTTTTGGACCCTTAACAAGTGGGAGGCACACATGCAATCTTTTGTAATTCCTACATTGTTCACCTCTATACACCAACACAAATCCATTGTGTTGGTGTATAGAGCCAAAATGTTGGAATTGTGTCCAAATATTTATGGACCAAACTGTATATTATGAATCGAGCTGCAGGACTGAGTGCACATTATTACTAGTCACCTGTCCTTATTTAATCAGTGCTACAGCTGAGCACCTGAAATTGAATACCTCAAAGTTTCATGAAGTTAGATGATATTACTAGGTTATAAACATTTGGCTTGAAATATTAAAGGGTAAATAAAGTAGTATTTATCATCATATTTATATAGTTAATATGCTGGTAACAGTAGATTTTTCTTTTAACAATAGTGGATTTATGTTGGTGTGTACTCTCAACATCACTTCTCTTACATTACATATTATGAGCCAAAATGTTTTAATATTATACCTTGCTGAAAAGATTTTGGCATAGGTTGGCATAGCCTATACCAGGGGTTCCCCAATTAAAAACACCTGAACCAGCTATTCAAGCTCTTTCTAGGTATACTAGAAAGCTCCAGGCAGGTGTGTCGAAGGAAGTTGGAGCTAAACTATGCAGGACACTGGTCCTCCAGGACCGAGTTTGTGCAACCCTGGCCTATACCATATCTGTATATGCTACTCAAGTGAACTTATTATTTTAAGGCCTTTTAATGATTAAATAGCTTGGAAATGTTCAAATTATTACTGACTATTAGTTTATCACGTTGGAAAGGGAGTATTTAATAACTGGAAAATCCTGTCTTTTCAAATTCTATTCTGTGGTTTGATGCCGATAGGAGAGCACTACACAAGTTAGTAGCTGTCACAAGATTATGGGAATTTATTTTTTGGTGGGGTGGGTGATCAGCTTGTCTTCCTTTTCTGTCTTTCACATGCCTAAAGCTAAAATATTTTTTGTGTTATGCAGAGTGCAACAGTGCCTTGTTTTTCTGTTCATTATAGGGCATGCAAATTCAGCTTTTTAATCAGTGAAAGTCAGGGGGAAAATGACATTTTAAAGTGATAACCCTGCATATTTTAGGCCTTGCATATATTTAAATTAATCCTTATTTAAAATTGTACATTTAAATCTTTACATTTGCACTTCATTATAAATGAATTCCTGCCAATTACAATTATTGTATTTTTATCAGAGTTGTCATCCTAAAAGTAGTTAACTGAGCTCATATACTGTTTTGTTTTTATGACAGGGCTCAGTTTGAAGAGATGTGTGCTGATATTTTAGCTCGAGTGGAGCCTCCGTTGCGCAGCCTCCTGGAACAAGCTCGTAAGTCATGAGCCTTGCTTGGATGATAAACGTTGCACCGAATCAGTGGAAATGATTCATTCAGCATTTGTCTCCTCTGCAGATCTGAAGAAAGATGACATCCATGCAGTAGAAATAGTGGGCGGTGCCTCTAGAATGCCGGCCATCAAAGAGCGAATCAGCAAGTTCTTTGGGAAGGAGCCGAGCACAACGCTGAATGCAGACGAAGCTGTGGCCAGAGGATGTGCTCTTCAGGTCAGTCACGCTCGCATCACATTTCCTTTGCTGACTGATGCATTTCAAGACCCTGTTGTGACCTGTTAGTGTTGTTTTGCTCTTGTTTCTCTACAGTGCGCAATCCTCTCTCCGGCTTTTAAAGTCCGTGAGTTCTCGATAACAGAAGTGGTTCCCTTTCCCATCTCTCTTAAATGGAATTCTGCAGCTGAAGATGGAGTCGGGTACAAACATCTGCGACATTCATATATATATATATATATATACACACACACACACACACACACACACACACACACACACACACACACACACAGTTGAAGTCAGAATTATTAGCCCCCAGTTTAATGAAGAGATTTTTTTCAACACATTTCTAATCATAATAGTTTTAATAACTCATTTCTAATAAATGATTTATTTTATCTTTGCCATGATGACAGTAAATAATATTTGACTAGATATTTTTCAAGACACTTCTATACAGCTTAAAGTGGCATTTAAAGGCTTAACTAGGTTAATTAGGTTAACTAGGCAGGTTAGGGTAATTAGGCAAGTTATTGTATAATGATGGTTTGTTCTGTAGACTATAAAAAAAAAATAGCTTAACGGGGCTAATAATTTTGATGTTAAAGTGGTTCTTAAAAAATGTAAATAGGCTTTTATTCTAGCCAAAATAAACAAATAAGACTTTTCCAGAAAGAAAAAAATATTATCAGACATGCTATAAAAATTTCCTTGCTCTGTTAAACATAATTTGGGAAATATTTAAAAAAGAAAAAAAATTCAAAGGGGGGCTAATAATTCTAACTTCAACTAGTGGCTGGTAGTTTTCCACCGTTACTAGCCATTTGTTGTTGAGAAAATATTTTTTATAAGCTTAAATAAGACTTTGACATGCTAAAATCACTTGATTTAGAGTTTTTGTTATTTCCACATGCCTCCTTATTAATTTCATTTCATTTTTTGTGTTCTGTATGAGCTTGCTCAATGAGCATTGGAAACGTTGCATTTAGTTTTTATTTCTTAGGAATTTTCAGGACTCAATACTAAGGATTTACAGAATCATCATCATCATTATTATTATTATTATTATTATTTATTTAAAAAAATTTCCCTCTCTGGCCACATCATAATAATTATTTCCTTGCCACAAAGTTTAAATAATATGTCAAAACACGCAAAATATAGCGGTATACATGCACTTTTTATTTAACAAAAATTTTACAGTAACAATAGACATTTAAAAAAACATATTCTCATGTATCCAAAATTTACAGTAGTTTGTCCAGGCTAAAGGTCCTAGATCACTGGTTAACTAAACATAAATGGGTGGTCGAGCGCACATGGTTAACGTTAGGCTCATTAATAATCTGTTCAAAGAATGGATATAGCAAAAGCTGCAACTGCTGCTGCTGCTTACAAAAACTTTGGAGCTCTTGAAAGTAGCGAGACTGGGTGCACGAGCAGCACTTTTTCCAGTCTATTTTAAAGAGAACCAATCGCACCAGTTGCCTTTGCAGGCACAGTTGCTTCACGCAAGGATGCAGGAGCTTTTAAGCACACGCACCATCATATCAGCTGTGCGCTCGACACTGAAGCCCTTGTCAGTGAGTGAGGAGAGACTGTCTCACCAATCGCCTGATCATCCTCTTATTCGGTATTCACCTGCTTTCTTTGCTTGCATGAACCGTTATCAGTCTCGCTGATCACATTTGCACAAATATTGACAAATGGTCTTAAACTAAAGTTCTAATCTTTAGTGTTGAGCCAGCACAGGCAATTTAGAAATTTTCGAGCGACCAAAGTGGCTAGTGGAGGCTGTTGTCCAACGCGCCACCGCTGAAATCTACCAGCATTTGGCAGGTTGGCGAGTGTTAATGTCAAGCTATGGATATGCGGATAAAAAAAATCAGCTGATGGAAATGCCAAGACGCGCATACATTTTGAAAATGCGCATAAAAAATGTGCAAAAGGGAATAGGATAAACTTTTTATTCGATAAGAAAAGTTGCGCATAAACTATGATGGAAACACTTTTACCAAACTAATTCCAGTATGTGCATTAAAAGAGTGATAAAACGTGTGAATGGAAAAGCCAGCAGGCTAAGCACAATGTAAAACGTCTGAAATGTTGGTCGTTCTAAAACGCCTTAACCGTTTCAGTATTCATGTTATTATATTATTAATTACCTCTAGAACTGTCAAGAGCATCTGTGCTCCACGTCTCACGCCTTTAAATGCCACCACATGTTCATTGCGTGTCAGCATTCTTTTCTGAGGCGCAAGTCATTTATTAAATAAAGAAAAGTTTCAGTCAGCTTTTCCCACCACAGTAAATTCTGTTTTTACTGTTGATATTTGGCGCCAGGTAATCAGGAAGTGATGATTTTGTTCTCTTTGACTTATTGGATAGAAATGCTGCTTTATTCGCACGTCTTTTAAATGATATTCCAGTTTTGTGCATAAATTTAATTAGCATCTTTGGGTGGAAACGTAGCTGTTGATAAATCTATTCATTTATTTGATTTATCATGTACTGGAAAAAGAAACATAACTGGCACATGGTTTTCGACTGCAGCATGAATACATGATTAACCCTTTATAGGGCACTCATTACCTATGATTCTATCCAAAGATACTAATTATTTATCTGTGTAATATCACAAGTAATTTGGGAATAAGCACTGTTTCCATCCAATGAGTCAAAGAAAGAAAAATTGCCTCTGGTGCCGAAATTCAAAAAGAAAAATGGAGTTTGATGGAATTTCTTTTTTCTTATAAACTAATTGTGCTTCGGAGATGAAGAAAGAATGCAATAAACTTACGGTGACTTTTGGAGGTGTGACATTACTTTGATGGACTTTGGCTGGGGGATTTGGAATGACCAAAACAACATTTCAGATGTTTTACAGTGTGGTCAGTCCACTGGTTTGTCCATTAAAGCCATCCCATTGTGCATCACATGATCTGTTCAAATAAAATCATGTGACTTTTTCTGGAATTTACTCAGTATATGTTTCCATCGTAGATTATGCACATTTTTTTCATGTCGGTTAAAAGGTTTATCTTTTTCTGTTGTTCACATAAGCTTTTATGCGCATTTTCAAAATGTATACACGTCTTGGCATTTCTATTAAGCATTTGTTTAATGCAAAAATCCAAAATGTGCATAAAATACCTGGTTGCTAACATAGATATTGATATACTACTCAATACTGGGGTTTATTATAAGACTTTTAAACTTTTATGACTTTATTTGTTGTTGTAATCAATGTCAATGGAGTCACCATATATGGTTATTCATCTGATAAATAGTTATTCAGTAATAAAGCTTAATTTTTTAGGTTATTGATTAGTTGTTGCAGCCCTGAAGTATTTCAGTCTTTATGCTTTGATGCATGTTATTTACAGTGCTTCTTTCTTTTTCATTGCAGTGACTGTGAGGTTTTCCCAAAGAACCATGCTGCACCTTTCTCCAAAGTGTTGACCTTTTACCGGAGAGAGCCATTTACCTTGGATGCATACTACAACTCCCCTAAAGAGCTCCCTTATCCAGATCCGACAATAGGTGCGCAAACACTCACCGTTGAGAAGTAAAACTGAGTAAATTTTTTTAACTTGCATTAAATTCCAGTGTAACATAGTCAGTAAAACTGTTTTAGTTTTTGATGGTTTACTTAAGAAAATCTGTTAAAGCAATATTTCACCCTAAAAGTAAATTGTACTCACTGTTTATTCATCCTCAAGTGGTTCCAGACCTTCTTTTGAAGAAAGTAAAAAAAACTGTAACCACTGATATCCATAGTAGGAAATCCAATACTATGGAAGTCAAAGCTCTCTAATTCTCTATAGACAGTAAGGGTTGGTAGTCAGCAAGTCCCTGGCATAAATTTTTTTATTGTTGAAATAATCTGTAACTCATGGATCAATCCATTGAATTGATTCAAAGTAACAGAAATGGACTTAAAAAAGAAATATTTTACATCAGTGTAAAATGTTCTGTAGGGATAATAACAGTTTGAACTCAAAAATGACCAGTCTGTCAGATGAAGAAGAGCCAGAATCAGAGGTTCAAATAAATAGTTTACTGAAGCTAGTTCTGAACGATATCAATATCTCAAGCATACAAACGTCAGACAGCCACTAGGCTGTTTAGAGCTGACCCCAGACCTGTAAAACGAAAAAAACACACTCAAAGTACAATCTACACAGTACAGTCTCTTAATCGAGGGTAAGTGTACTCTCAGCCATCTTTATCATGGCTGGTTAAAAACCGGTATAATCTACATCCAAACTGGCAGCTTGCATACAAAGAAATTAACTTTAAAAGATTTAACACATAAAATGGCAAACATCACTTTAGACATAATTGACACAGAGCAAATAACAATAGGAACAGTTGGTTCCAATTCTTCAAGAGTCCAGGTCCACTCAAGAGGTCTCCATGACCTCTGACCTAGCTGGGTAGATCCTGAGGAAACAAATGATTTGACATACAGAAAAGCAATCACACACATATATTCCAGTTTTACTCTGAAGTGGGATGACACAAAGGTCATCGTATAATCTAGGCTCTTAACAATTCAACATTATTAAGAACCGTAAATACATAAGAAAGGATATGTGTTACATCATCCTGGAGCGGACCTCTATCAGTTCCTTCAGGGTTTAGCTAGAAAACTGAAGAGACATTTCCTTTGTGTTGAATTACTAATATGAAAGTATAAAGAACAAAATTCTTTATACTTTCAAAATTGCGACCCTGTTGACTATTTTGAATGAAACGCTTGATTGTTCGATGATCACGCTTCAGAAGCTTGGCAGTTTTAAGAGTGCTGCATCCCTCTGCAAGATATCTCACTATTTTTGACTTTTCTGAGCCTGTCAAGTCCTTCTTTTGACCCATTTTGCCAAAGGAAAGGAAGTTGCCTAATAATTATGCACACCTGATATAGGGTGTTGATGTCATTAGACCACACACCTTCTTATTACAGAGATGCACATCACCTAATATGCTTAATTGGTAGTAGGCTTTCGAGCCTATACAGCTTGGAGTAAGACAACATGCATAAAGAGGATGTTAGAGGAGGTCAAAATACTCATTTGCCTAATAATTCTGCACTCCCTGTAGAAACAAAAATAGATTTCAGGAAACCTTGTAAAACGTATGTATTAGAATTGGCATTCGCCAGTGCTACTGTCAAAGGTGGCAAACATTCTAAGACCTGCATGAGTTCTTTTCTCTTTTGTTGTGGATTATGTCAGTATGTAAAAAAAAAAAAAAATAAACTATTTCTCTACAGGCCAGTATGTTGTCCAGAAGGTGGTTCCCCAGGCCTCCGGTGAGAGTTCAAAGGTTAAGGTGAAGGTGCGAGTGAACATCCATGGCATCTTTAGCGTGTCCAGTGCTTCACTAGTGGAGGTGCAGAAATCTGAGGAGGAAGAGGAGAGCATGGAAACAGAGCAGAGCACAGAAAAAGAAAATGAGGTACTGAATGGTTTATCGCATGCGCTCTCTGAAAGCTAAATTACTCATGAAATGCCCTGTTTCATCACAGTTCTAAAAATGATGCAGAAGTGGGTGTCTTGTCATGAATAATTAAGCAAAGCATATTTTCATATAATTTGGACACGCCTTCTCATGAATATTTGAGACATTGACAGATAGACAATATTCAGTAATACAGTATAGTAATAAACAAGTAATATGTCCACTTCAAAACACTGAATAGTTATGTATTATTTAAACTTTTTGAATAAATTTTTTATCAATTTATTTATTATTTTCATCAACAATTTACAGAATCATTTCAGTATACATCAGGGTGTTCGCGGGGTCTTAAAAAGTATTAAAAGTTGATAAATCAATTATGAGAAATTTTATGCCCTTAAAAGGTATAAAAAAAGTCTTAATCCTGTTTTTACGAGGTCTTAAATTTTGTTTAAGCATTGTCCAAAGTGTTTGACTCCAAAAAAGCATAAATATATTTATTTTCCTTGATTGGTTCAGGCCGGGTGCGTCCGGTCAAGCTCCTCTGTCCGGGTGATGTCGCGTAATTTGTGAAAAACACGGAAAGGTGATGTGACTCTCTCCAGAGCAGGGCTATTCAATTGGCTGCCCGTTTGGCCCTGGGAGGCAATTTGTTCCGGCCCTCCAAATAGTGTGACCAAGACATCAAAGATAAATTAAGTTCATTCGAAAAACGGCCGATATAGTTATGAAGTGATGTCCCTTTGTTCAATACAGCATGAGCTGCAGTTGAAGGCTGCGCAGAGCGTGAGTCACCTGACATTAATCGAGTGAGTGGCGCGAGCAGCCGAAAGCATTTGGATACTTAAGCTTAAAGGCTTCTCAACGCCGCATTTCTGTTGCACGGAACAAAACTGCTGCAACTAAAGAAAGTTATGTCACCTGTGCGCTAGTTTAAGGTTTTAAGCTTATACACCAAGGCTAATATGCACGCACATTAGATTAACTATAGCAGCGGGACTTTCACATATAGCGTCTTTTCTGTGGGTGTCTTAAGGAGCAAAAATTCAACATATGGGCTCTTATATGCTGTTGTGTCATCACTTATATTACAAGTCATATCTCTCCAGCTCTTTATTTGGAATGCCTTTCATGAACTGGCCCCCATGACAAACTAATTGAATAGCACTGCCATAGAGCAAAACAGACGGCAAAATGGGATAATGCAAGTTTGCGTACTCCTGGTAGGAGAAAGACAAGTTTAAACAGTGACTGAAACCTGTCGCTGAAAACAACCATGTACAGTGGTTACATAGTTGTGCTTAACTACAACTGTTTAAGTTCAAAGTTTGATACTGATTAGAACTTGAAGTGGCGACGAGGTCTTAAAATAATCTGAGAAGGTCTTTAAAAAGTCTTAAAAAGGTATTGGAATGTCCTTAAGGATTCCTGCATATACCCTATACACAAGACAGAACACTTAAATGGACATAATTGTGGAACATCGAGCTGATGTGTATAAAATAAGAGGAAATAAACAAGTAAACATACAAGGATGACAAATAAAAGATTAAAGCAATGAAGAGTCATTCTTTTCAGAATTATTTTCAGTCAATTTAACATCCAAGTTATTCATGTGTTCAATAAATGTGCCCCAAATCTTTCAAACATTGATTTTTTATTTTATTATTATTTTTTTATTAAACCATTTTTTCAACAGGAACATAATACGAAAGTTCTCTAAGCCATACAATATGACTCGGTGGTTCTACTGATTTCCATTGTATAGCAATGCATTTCTTTGCTGCTATCAGAACCATTTTAATTAAACGTAAATTCTTCCTTTGATCGAGCAGAAGAACTGATTCATCCCCCTCTAACATAAATCTTGGATCAGGTGGAAGGTTAACATTAGCAATTTTGTTAATAGTTTGTATTATATTTCTCCAATAGGTTTTAAGTTTGGAACATGTCCAAAACGTGTAATAATGTACTTTTAGATTATAGTTTAAGAAGATTCACACTGTTATATTGGTGTCCATCATGGTACCAAATCCTTAAAGATTGAACGGGCTAATTATTTTCAAACTCGAACATTAAACATTTTTTACCCTGGCCTACAACATACACAAGATATTGATTGAAAATGTTGTGATTCTTTATAGGCCTGTTGTTTGTTAATGCTTTATTCTTTAGTTAATTAAACTTAACTGGTGGTGAAAACTACTTGTACAGCAATTATTAATCTTGGGTGATGTTAATGTTTAAAAACTCACTGAAAACTTTTATTTATTTTATCTGCTATAAATGTAGCTATTTTTTTATTGTTGATGTTACTTAATGGGTTAACTGGCATCTGAGACCTAATATAAATTCTTACCTATTGTACACTAATATTGTTTTGCTATCAATTTTTATTACTTTAAATATGTTAATTAATACAGACTCTTAGTGCCTCGTCATGCTGCTAGTGTCAAAAAAAGTGACATTATTATTGAAAAAGAAAATAAATACCCTTGCTTTGTGAGAACTATACTATATTATACTATAGCAACTATACTTTCATTCCCGCATAATAAACATGGAACTTTGCTGATGTACCAGGGCTTTATCAGGCACAATGAAATTATGCAGCACTGTTACCTAGCTGAGGACAAGTTTCAGGCACTACACAATATCATTGTGGCTACTGCTGCATGTAGCGTTTGTCAGCTTTTGGTTCAGTATAAATGGATTGAAATGTGTGCATATTCATGTTGTAGTGTTAATTTAAGGATGCAGAAGAACAAACATTTGTTTTGTGCAATGTAATTCGCTTAACCTAATGGTTTTAGAATGAATATTACACCACAATGAGTACAGTTCCTAGCCAACCTAGAAAATAGCAACTATTTATTTCTTAGTACAGAACTTCAGAAGATTCAAGTTTTTAAATTTAAGTCTTTTAAATTTAAGTCAAATCTATTTAAGAAAGACGCTAATGGTCTAATGAGATTCAATGGTTTATGCTAAGCTAAAAGTGCTCCCATCAGAACCGTAGACTGGTTAAAATAATTCAAAAATGGTAAAATGAGCTTATTTCCAAATAACATTTTTGAGTTTGACAATTTTGTCATAAAACCATATATTGTGATTTAAAAGCTTCAGCAATTATCACAACATGAATCTTTTTTTGTTTTCTCTGAAAAAAAAATTGATTGATTCTAACTAGTGGTGGGCCGTTATCAGCATTAACATACAGCGTTAACGCAAGACTCTTATCGGGAGATAATAAAAAAATATCGCCATTAATCTATTCTCAAAGTTGGGTTGGGAGCTGGGTCTATTCTATGCAAGCTATGATGACTTTCACCTTGATATTTTAGCGCAGATGTATACCTGACCGGTAAGCCATCTGACAAAAAAAAGTGCCCTTCTGTGCGTGCGTGCATGCAGTCCTTCACTAACAGCCGCATGTGTGGATCTTGTCGGAAAATATGCCAAAAAGTCGTACATGCTGGTAATAGTTTGATTGTGGTGTTTACCTCAATAATGCCACTAATATATGCACATCTCCAAATCTTAATTCTATTTCTGTTTAGTTCAGTTATGACTTTAGTTGGATTAAGGTAATCAGAAATCGCTGTTTGGAGCTTATGTAGACCTACAGTTCAAAATTCATGTTTAACTGAATAAAGAGTTCGTAAACACAAGTACATCTTATTAAACATAATTTATTTTCATCACTAATTATCATAGTAGAACAGTTACTCAAGCCGTTTGTGATGCATTTTGGAAACAGGAGATTAGCCCCTGGTCTAATGCGCCACCTGGCTTGAGAAATCCCTAGTCATTATTTGGTATAGCGCACACATTGTGAATGCCTTCGGCAGAATTCAAATGAGCCATTTTAATCTAGATAAATCTAGATTAATTCCAAGATTACAGTGAGATTAATCTAGATAAAAAATTAAGCTATGCCCACCTATAATTCTAACATTATTTTATAATATGCAACACAGACATGTTATGTTAAAATCTCTGAACGTAGTGCATTAATTGTTTCATGACCCTTTAGATGCCTTCACTATTTTTATTGATCCATTCCTCAACATTGTGTTTGTTTCATTTAGTTCTACATCATAGGTCTGATATTTTGGCATTTTTGTGTTACCACAATGTGTTTTCAATCATTCACAGAACAAAATGCAGGTTGATCAAGAGGAACAAAAGACTCCAGAGAAGGAACAGGAAAATGGCGAGAAAAAAGCCGGAACTGAGGAAATGGAGGTAAAAAATTCAATGACTCACCAATTCATTGAGTCATTTGATCCATACACCTACATGTATAACAACCTGCGAATTATGATTTGTTCAGACCTCAGCAGAGGAAGGCAAACAGGAGAAGAAATCAGATCAGCCTCCCCAAGCCAAGAAGCCCAAGGTGAAGACAAAGGTGGTGGATTTGCCCATTGAAAACAACCCGCAGTGGCAGCTGGCCAACGACATGCTGAATCTCTTCGTGGAGAGCGAGGTGTGATTTTTTTTTTTTTTATTTTTTTCAAAACTGGATTATGGGGGAAATGTTTTTAGCGCTGAGTTAATCAGTTAATCTACTGTGAAATTCCTTTTCCTCAGGGTAAGATGATCATGCAGGACAAGCTGGAGAAGGAGCGCAACGATGCCAAGAATTATGTGGAGGAGTATGTGTATGAGATGAGGGACAAACTACACGGCATATTCGAGAAGTTCGTCACTGAGAGTGTGAGAGCCTTCAAATCCTAATGCATGCTTACTAGCACCCGGAAGTGTTGGAAGAAATTCTGAAAAGTTTATATACAAGAATAGAAAATGGTTCTTCTAAGTGATATGTATATGCTACAATTAGAAATTCTTGGTAAGCGACCATAACTATGAAAATATTCTAGACATTATTTGGTTTGGTCTGAGAAACATTGAGGTGACCTGGTACTTTTATTAAATTTTTTTGTCATTGCATATTATGTTTAGAACAATTTTCAACTGTCAGTTCACAGACTTATGTTATTATTGTGCAGTCATTAAAAATGCATTGATATCACTGTTAGTATATGACCATCTTGATGCATAACATTTTTGTATTATTTATTTACAGATAATTATTATTATTATTATTATTATTATTATAACCTTTATTTTACCTGGAAAAGCATTATATTAATATATTTTTTTAATAAAGTACAATTTTACTTTTATATTTTAAGTTTTTAGGTTTCATTTGTTTGTGTTTTTATTATTATTAATATTACATTCATTAAATGATTGGTTATTTTATGTATATATTTTAACATTATTTTGCCTATTTTGGTTTTGGTAATACCTTTTTGGAATAATACTCGATTACAACTCGACTTTACCTCTCTTATAAATAATGAATAAAAGCAACATTTTTATTTTGTTTTTCATTTCAGTAACGTTTTAAAAATAACAGGGCTGTTTTTTCTTACAGGACAGAGATGTTCTCTCATTAAAACTAGAAGATACTGAGGTCTGGCTGTATGAGGATGGTGAAGACCAGCCCAAACAAATATACATCGACAAACTTGCTGAACTGAAGGTAGTAAATACCTTTTACTCACTACAGTTTATAATAGGGGTGTCAAAATGAATTCTTTGGTGCACCGTGGTGCAGACTCGCACAATTCGGAATCGATTCAGTAATAGATCCTAACCGGTTATTATGTACGTCATTTATTTCATATGCGCTATGTCGCTGTATATAATAGTATGGTTCAGGAGGCGAGCACGAGTAATTAAAATGCAGAAACACTGCACAATTACTTGCGTGAGTTTGCTGGACACACTGGGCAGTCATTCACTGACACTGAAGTTACATCAGAAACCCCTGTTTACAGCTGGACGATTTGGCCTAAAATCAAAATCCCAATTAATCAAACATTTTGACTTGATTACGATTAATGAATGATTCATTTATTTATTTATTTATTTGCCTTCATTATGATTTTCCCCACTTTTCGATTAAATGCCCAGCCCTACCCCTATTGCACTGCTGTGGAGAAAATGAAGGTAAACTCTATTTCTCTTTCTCTCACTCTCACTGTGGCCTCCTTGACCTGCAGGTGTGACGTTTCCTCTATTCTCGGCTTTTTATAGCGATACTTGTGGATCCAGACACGAGCGTGTCTGCAGAGCAAGTTTTAGAGCATTAGAGCCAATCGCAGCCTTTCCTGTTAAGTGCATGACCAATCACAGGCAATTAACAATTTGCTTGACAACACTTGAAAAGCAAGCAGAGTAATATTTACATTTGTTTATTTACAACATAAATGCTTATGTTGTTCTGTGCATGTATGTGAGTTTTGTTTGATACATTCAAAAAGAGTGTTTTCTTTGAGCAGGTAAAATTAAAGCTACAGTTCATATATCTGACTGCTTGTATTAAAGAACAAGATTGTATTACAAATAATATATAAATATGTTTATAAATTATACATTTTAGTATGAGAATTATTGTGTTGCTAAGTAAAATATAAAATTGTGTATGGAAAGCATCGTCAATGCACCGTGATACACCGAGAAATCGAATTGAACCGAATCAATGGCATGATAATCGGAACCTAACTAAACCGTGAGACCAATGTAGGTTCACACCTCTAATATATACTGTAAGCATGTGAATTTATCTAACTATGCCAGATTTAAAACTATTGTCTTTTTTATTACTGTAAATCTAAACTGTATTTTAAGCTCATTGATGTCACAAATGTTTTTGCAGAACCTTGGCCAACCCATTCAAGACAGATACAGAGAGTTTGAGGAGAGACCCAAAGCTTTTGAAGAGCTGGGCAGACAGCTGCAGCAATACATGAAGATTGTAGAGGCCTACAAAACCAAGGTGAAGTAAACGCATCACAAAAGGTCCAAAGTTGCTCTTGTGTAGCACACAGTGGCTTCATGTGACTTTCCAAATTGTAGGAAGAGCAGTACGATCACCTGGAGGAGGCAGAGATTCAGAAGGTGGACAAGATGGTGAATGATGTCATGATCTGGATGAACAGTAAAATGAACCAGCAGAGTAAACAGAGTCTTGCCATCGAGCCAACGGTGAAAACGACAGACATCCAGGCCAAAACACGGGTCAGTTACTGTTCCATTAAGCTCATGAGTGTTATTATTCAATACCATGGTAAAAAGGCAAGTGCTGTGGTGTTGGTATTAAGCCTGAAACACTAATTAATAAAAGCGATTAATAATCAGGAATGAAAATAATCAAAGATGTTCAATTACTGATTATTGCGGTTGTACATGAAAAACACTTTACAGTAAAGAATTGCTTTCTTACAGCTGTGGCAAAAAAAATCTTTTGAAAAATCAATTCTGCATCACTAATCTCTCATGAATTTATTCTAAATTGTTTTAAACAGCAGATGGTGCTGTATGCTTTACAAACAACCATATTCAATGGGGTCCAATTGGGTATATGCGCACAGACTTTTAATTTCAGTCAGCCAGCCTGAGGGCTTCCGGTGAATCGTCATCCCATACAAAATCACAGCTTTTAAGATCTGATTTCTTTAAGAAACAGCGATCTTCACTGCCTGGCTGAGATACGATATAAAGTGGGTATCAGACCAAACAAGAAGCACTGCATTAAATTATATTTTGCCATGCCATGTCTTTTAAATATGGAAATTAATTTTACCCGAGTTTTTCAATGGTGTTTTTGCGCTAGCCTGCTGCTAATGACGGCGCCTGTGTTTAAAAGGTCTTTTGTCTCTTTTTTTATGCTTTAACAGCCAAATGGATGCTTAAGTCTATTTAACTGATTACATTTAAATTACATTACAACATTGATGCTGTAAAATAAACCTTATGAAATTGAAAATAGTCACAAGTCTTTCACCGGAAGTTCATCATTGGCTGAAAAACACTAGCTGTGCATATAGCCCATTCTGGACAAATTCTGTTTTAACCTAAAATAATCTTTAACCAAGATATAAAAAGTTTTAAGTGAATTACAAGAGTGTTTATAGTGTTTCCATTAATCATTACTTAAAAACCAACTTGCATAAATATGCTGAACGCACAAGCACTCTTCTTTATGAACAGTTGGGAAACTAGCCTAGATCGCCATCTGCTGTTAAAACTTTAGACGTGATTTGAAGGTCCCATATTTTTTTGATGCTAGTATCAGTATTGTTAGTTTTTAGGATAACTATAAGCTAGTGTGCTCCAAAACGGTGAGAATTCCCATTAAGAAGATATAAAACTGATAGAAACATGTAAAGCTTGTAGTTTGTCACTATCGCCTAAATGAATCAACAGTTTTCTTCACGTCACCTCATATTTCAGTCTCTCATTAAATCTTGGCCAATCAAATATCTGACATGCCCCGCCCCCTTAAAGACACTTCTTATTTGCCTTTCATTTGAGGCATATGAGGTCAACCACTCTCACTGGCATAGCGCTGATAAAACAAAACACTATTGGCTGGGAGAAGCTACATTATGTCTCACCCTCTGTTCGTGATTGTCAAACATTGAATAAAAATGCACATTTCAAAGCACTTCACTGGACCTTTAAGAGAGACAAGCAATGCAAATCTCAGAATTGATTTCTATTATATTGATGCTCTCCAACTGCTGTAGCTCATCTGCTTCAAGGTTTTGATGAGTTTTGTGTTCAGTGATGTGCTCTTCAACAGACCTCAGTTGTAAAAAGATCAAGACATTTTTACCTTTTCTCTTTTTCTGACCTCTTTTTGTAAACCCTAGAGATGGTTATGCATCAATAGCTCTGTGGATCAGCAAGCACCACCAACCTAGTTGCATGCAAAGTCACATAAAGGACTAATTTTTCCAGGAATTAAAATTTACAGATAATTTACCCTCAGGCCACTGAAGATAGATGACTTTTTTTTTTTTTCAGTACAACATTCAAGAAGATTTAAAGAGTCTTAGTGACTCCTTTAATGCAAGTCAGTGGTCACTAGTTTTTTGACATGGTAAAATCCAAATCAATTCCAGAGTCATGATCATACACTGAGGTATTCTGAAGGAAAACAATCATTGTGTGCAAGAAATTTAACAATATTTACAGTGTTATTAGCTTTTAATTCACTGCCTGTGTGAACGATTGTGTAGACACGAGGCGACAAGGGTGTGGATACATGTTTTTTCCAAAATGATTCTTAACTTGTCTAAGGTGCAGAAGCTGCTAGAAATTTTGATTGAATGCATAACTCTATTCTGATAAATGAATTTGCGTCTGAGTGCACGTTTGTGCACACCAAGAACTGTTTACCCAAGCTGTGGATAAAAGCTGATAATATTGTAAATAATGTCAATTTTCATTCTTGAGTGAACTACTCCTTTAAATCGCTTTTCTTTTTCCATTCTGATGCTCAGTTTGATCTTCAGCAGATCATCTTGATCTGCATACATTGAGTTTCTACACTGTGCTTGGCTGATTAGATATGAGTGTGCATTTTGCTACATAAATGTAATCCACCATTTTCCACAGGAGCTGTTTTCTACTTGCAATCCAGTCGTGACCAAACCCAAGCCCAAAGTGGACTTGCCAAAAGAAGAGAACCCATCAGAACCAAACGGGCCCGTCAACACACAGGAAAACCCTGAAGCTCAGCCCGGCGGCACAGAACCAGCTGCTGCAGACAGCGCAGAAAACACAGAAAACAAGCCTGACATGGACCTTGATTAAACACACTGTGTAATGTTATGTTAACGTTACACGTTATGTTATGTAACATAATGTTTTGTTAATGTTAACTTATGTTTCCAGTGACTGCTAATGCTAAATCATCCTCATCATCCTCCTCACAGCAGGGAGACTCTGACAGTGAGCGAATCAGTGGCTACATTTGCATGTTGTTTTATATTAAGAAAATCATAAGTCATAATGCTGTAAGACTTCTGATTGAGAACAATTCTGTCTGCTTACAATTGAGTTTCTGTCATATGCTGGTTCTGTCAGCTGTTGTTTCAATAAATATGGATTGAAACGTGTGCATATTTATGTTGAGGTTATTTAGTGTAATGCAAAGGAGTGTGTATTTGTTTTGTTCAGTTTGCTTTACCTATTGGTTTAAGAATGGATTTACACATGATTACATTTACTAGTAATATTCAAATTATAGGCCAGAACGGCAAAATTTACAAGGACTTTTTTTATTAACTTTTGAATATGCAAATTCTTATTTATGAAAAAATTGCAATGCTATGACTGCTAATTACATCAATATTTTTTATTTTACATTCATTATCCTATATTTACATTCACACATCTCAGGTTCAGTTTACTTTAAGTGATATATATAGTGACTATACATATATATATATATATATATATATATATATATATATATATATATATATATACTGTCAGAATTATTAGCCCCCCTGAATTATTAGCCCCTGTTTATTTTTTTCCCCATTTCTGTTAATGGAGAGAAGATATTTTTAAACCCATTTCTAAACATAATAGTTTTAATAACTCATCTCTAATAACTGATTTATTTTATCTTTGCCATGATGACAGTAAATAATATTTGACTAGATATTTTTCACTAGAAGACTTTGACTAGACATTTAAAGGCTTAACTAGGCTAATTAGGTTAACTAGGTTAGGGTAATTAGGCAAGTTATTGTATAATGATGGTTCGTTCTGTAGACTATCGAAAAAATGTATATAGCTTAAAGGGGCTAATAATATTGACCTTAAATGTATTTTTTAAATTAAAGATCTTATTCTAGCTGAAATAAAACTATTAAGACTTTCTCCAGAAGAAGAAAAATTATTGGAAATAACGTAAAAATGTCCTTGCTCTGTTACATCATTTGGGAAATATTTAGGAGAAATAATTCAAAGGGGGGCTAATAATTCTGACTTCAACTGTATGTATCGCGTTTAACCTAAACCAAATGCCTTTTAATTTTGTTCATGAGAAATATCATAATTAACATTTTATGTTGGTTCATTAATTGATCGATTGTATTAGCAAATGGATAATAATTACAAATTGGCCATTTTAGTTTCCAAATCCTACAAAAAAAATTGTGTTTTCCACTGAGAGCCACTCAAATCCTGAGGTGAGATGTGCAAACTCTGCAACATTTCCTCACAGTCACATGATCGTGTTCCTCTGCGGCGTTGGAGGAGTTCTGCTACTTGCAAACAACTGGTAAGTGTTTTGCTAACTCAATATAACAACCTCCAATTAGCGTATTTTTATATTTAATATTAATTCCAGAGTCATCGTTAGCTAATTAATACGTAGTATTATTATTCATTAGTGAGGCTAAATAAATACACGTTGCTGTGTCCAATAGAAGGTGAAGTATAAACACTACTTAGCGACGCGATAAAACAGCCTTCAATAATGTGTCGCGTCGCGCGAAACAAAGTCTCCTCTACGGTTGATTATAGTGTCAGTGAAGCATAGCTACGGCTGCACTTCCGTCTTAATTTAACGATAATAGGGTCTAAAGTCTAAAGAAGCCAGGACTGTAACAAACACTCGGTTTCCAGGTCAATTTACCTGATCGCTTCTCTTAGACACAGATGAAGCCATGAAGCTCATAATCCTCAATGACTACGACCAAGTCAGCGAATGGTCTGCCAAGTACATAAGGAACAGGATAAGGAAGTTTAATCCAGGTCCTGAGCGGTTCTTCACTCTGGGTCTTCCAACAGGTAGAGTCGAAACAAACTCATGTTGTGTACTGTACAAACGCATTCAGCTGTTAAGATATATCTGTGTTTGTGTTACAGGAAGCACTCCACTTGGATGCTACAAGAAACTGATTGAGTATCACAAGAAGGGAGAAATATCTTTTCAGTATGTGAAAACGTTTAATATGGATGAGTATGTAGGTATGTAAGCGGACGTTTATGCTTGGGGATCAAGGGTTGACCTGCCTGTCATATATTTAGTTGTAACACTGAACCAAGCATAAGTGATTATTGTCTTTTACAGGACTTCCTAGAGACCATCCTGAAAGTTATCATTCATTCATGTGGAATAACTTCTTCAAGCACATCGACATCCGAGCAGAAAACGCTCACATCCTGGATGGCAACGCATCCAATCTAGAGAAGGAATGTCAGGACTTTGAAGCCAAAATCAAAGCCGCAGGAGGAATTGAGCTCTTTGTTGGAGGTGAGACAGATGATTGGACCTTGACCTTTGAATGGTATGTGAATGAACTTTGTCTTGTGCTCATATTGCAGGGATTGGACCTGATGGTCACATTGCATTCAATGAGCCTGGTTCCAGTCTTGTGTCTCGAACGCGTGTTAAGACCCTGGCTATGGACACGATTCTGGCTAATGCACGATTCTTTGATGGAGATCTCTCTAAAGTGCCCACCATGGCCCTCACAGTTGGCGTTGGCACTGTGATGGACGCTAGAGAGGTATAAATATGAATTTTTCTGCATGTCTGGCCACACACAGCTAAATTTGGTTGTCACATGACACATCCACTTACGTTCTGAAAAATGCTGGAGTATTGACAACTGCATTTACCAAAACTCTACAAGTTGTTGCTCTCATCTCTATGGACTGTGCAAAAGATCATTGGTACATCTTGATTCATTAGTGTTGCCAGATCCTGCTAGTAAAAAAAGTGATAGGTCAAAATAAACTTTTTAAAAATACAAATTTTTTTGGAAATAAACTTATTTTGCAAGTCGCCTAGAGTTTTCAGGTAATCTCTGGCGGGAGCACTTTGGAGGTAGTTTCACACCTGTAGATCGATTGTTTTGTTCCCATGTTTATTTTTGTTCTTGGTGCGGTTCACTTAAACGGACCAAAATAGTTAAAACAAGTCACGAGCGAGTAAACTCTCCTCACACTGGTCAGAGTTTCAGAGTTTATTTTCAGAGTGCCACGGATTCTGCTCAGCTGTCATGTCGTTATTTTAATTTATGATGATAAGCAATAAGACATTATAGACTATTTTGAAGGATGTAAACAAAAGCAATGGTCCCAACGTATTTCCTGTTTTACATTTTTTATTTCTATAGCTTCTGAAAATCCAAAAAGAGCCACATATTGATAAATAATGTTATGATAGCTGTTTTAACGTTAAGTTATGATTGAATCACCTCTTGTTACAGTTATGAAATAGTTTGATAAGCAGGAAATGTTCATGGGTCAATGACATGACCACATTGAAATGGTCTTTAAGTGAAAAGGTGCACTTTAATTTTGACAGACATCTACAGACATTGTCACTAAATATACATCAGAGAGGTCAGACTTTCTCATGCATGGCCTTATTTCTGTTGTCAAGTTTTGTAAAAAATCTATCTATTGATTTAATCTATTTAAAAAAACATTGGCTAGAAATATGCATTATAGGTTTAAATTATAGAGAGAAATAACTGATGAACCGAGACTGCAGTCAGACCCTGGAGCAGATTAATGTTGATCTTTATTTTGAGGTGTCAGTGCAGAAATAACAAAACAATAAGCCTAATACAAAATATTTTAAGATTAAAATATGAAAAATTTATCAGATGGTAATTTCAGTCAATTTTCCTAATGGATAAACAGCTCTCGTTAATACTTCTGCATGCTTTCACTTTCGTATTTGACATGAAACGTACTTTTAGTGGTAGGAATGATGGCATCCCGCCCTAAACATCATTCTCTCTTCATATAGCCATATATATGGCTATTACACAACCATAATACACTGTATTATACAATAGTTTGTTGGATCATTTTACTTTGTCACTACAGTAGATCTGCTCCTGATTCGTTTGAATTGAGCCAAGACTACCTCATGTAGGCGATTTCGGACCAATTGTTTTGGCACGGATCCGAGCACGATTACTGGATTCACATATGCCAAATGAACCGTGCTAACTGGGCAAACGAGACCGGTTCCGAAACAATTGTCTAGATGTGAAAGCACGCTTAGATTAATTTAGCTTAGCTTAAATCATTGAATCAGATTAGGCCATTAGCATGTCACTGAAAAAAATGTTAAAGGTTTTGTTAAAGTTGATTGTTGTCCTTGATTATTATGCTAGAATGAGAACTTGTAAATAGGAAAATTCTCAAAACTCTTTTTTTTTGAGTGAGTGACATGCTAATGGTCTAATCTGAGTCAATGCATTATGCTAAGCTAAGCTAAGTGCTCTAATAGAACTTATTTCCAAAGAAAGTGGACTTTTCCTTCAAAGCCAAAGAATTTAGCTTTTGAAACAAATGAGCCACGTACCAAAGTATTGTGACATGCACTTGCTTACTTTATGAAATGGATAAAAAATGCTTATAATAAGTGGACATGGCAAGTCTTAAAGACAAAAAACATCCTTCTAAGCGTAAACATAACACAATGCCTGTTTTTTTTATAGGGGTTTACTTAAAATAGTCTTTTTCACTGCCACTGAATTTTGCCAAAAACTACAAGATACTAATGTTCTGTTGTTTACCATTTTGTTAATTTCTAAATTTAATACTTGTTGAATGCTGCTGAAAAATGGATGAGTAATAATGCACTCTCTTGTGGGCTGATCTGAAACTATACAGCAGTAACATGATGATCATTGTTCATTTTCAGGTCATGATCCTTATCACTGGCTCTCATAAAGCGTTTGCACTCTATAAAGCCATAGAAGAGGGAGTGAATCACATGTGGACAGTGTCGGCCTTTCAGCAGCATCCTCAGACTGTGTTTGTGTGTGATGAAGACGCCACTCAAGAGCTGAGGGTCAAAACTGTCAAGTATTTCAAAGGTAACAAAGATGACCTCAGGCTTTACTTGGGAGGATTTGAATGGATGGATTTTGTGGCTGTAAGAAAATCACGTGTGATTTCTTTTCAGGCATTATCCATGTGCACAACAAGATGGTGGAAGAGCCATAAACTGACATTGAAGACAGGAATGGAAACAGCAAATATGTGTTTGTGCAACTGTTCAAAACATTTCCCTTTTTTGCTATATCAATATTTCTGTATGTTGACCCTTTTGGTACATGAAAAATTTTAATAAAACGCGTTTTTATCATAATTAACTGATAATCCTTATTCTTCAGATGTCAGTAAATAAGTCACAGACTTGATTTTTATTAAATAATAAGTAAATACTACATGAACTCAGATTTTTAGTCCATGTTATATTTCTATTTTAATTTCTGATTATTTTTTTATTCAGTAATTGTATGTCCATTTAACATTGTATTAGTTGTTTACATGTCTAGAAGCTTTATATTTTAAACACACATATTATTTTGCTAAATTTTGAGACATTTTTTCAAATCATTGAATTTAGTTGTTCCCATCACATTCATGGCCATGAGTGTATAGAATAAAGATGTGCAGACCACTTTTATAAACATTTGTGAGAGAATGGATCATTCTTAGGAGCTCAGTGAATTCAAGTATAGCACCGTAAGAGGTTGTCACCAGTCCAATAAGTACTTGCAGAAAGGCTTTTGGAAGTTGGAAATGGTGGTAGTGAGGCCGGGAGGGGGCGCTCAACCTGCTGTCAGTGTAAGTCCTTATGCCCCAGTACTGTATAGTGAAGGAGACGCCATACTGTCAGTGGATGATTGGAAGGCCATGATGGATAAGGGCTTATTGAGGGAATCTGACCAGGACACCAGAGTTACACCCCCTACTGAGCGCCGTCTTTTGGATGAGACGTTAAACCGAGGTTCTGACTCTTTGTGGTCATTAAAAATCCCATGGCACTTCTGGTAAAGAGTAGGGGTGTAGCATTTATCCATCATGGCCTCCCAATCATCCCCATCCATCGAACTGTCTCTACCACTGTCTCTCCACTCCTGTAGCTAGTGTGTGGTGAGAACACTGGTGCCGTTGTCCTGTGGCTGCCGTCACATTAAGTGGATGCTGCACACTGGTGGTGGTGTGGAGAGACCTCCGCTCATGATTGTGAAGTGCTTTGGGTGTATGGCCATACACGATAAATGCACTATATAAATACACATTACATTACATACATGAGATTTCCTCACTGATATAGTCTACAGTGCTTGTCAATGTGCACTCTATACTGACACTGAAGCGAAGAAAATATTAGATAAAGTTATTATTTTGGTTTCATGTACATTTTTTTAATCGTTTGGAATGACACGAGGGTGAATAACAATATTGTTGAGTGAACTAACCCTTGTGTGCCCAAAAAGAGAGCTTCCATTTAATTTTATTTGATACAAATAATTATAAGTAGTTTTAGTTAATGATGATAAATCAACAGTAATTCTAAAATGTATATATAAATATATATAATGTAAATAGTGTTACATTACATGAGGCTTATTTTGTGGATTAAAAAGTCAGTGTATCATGACAGAGCAAAAATACATAAGTAATTCACAGTAGTTTGGAAACCAGATTGAAATATTCCTGTACACAACAGAAACAGACTACACTTGACTACAACTGTTCATTACTGAACTTATTGCTGAATACTCCAAACTACTGGGTCATTTAATTGGAAATTGTCTGTAAATCTGAGTTGTATTTAGTTTCAGCAAAATACTGAGGACCCTTCTGTCATTTAGCGATTGTACTTTTAATTTAACAGCTGCCAAAGTGACCAATGTAAACCCTTTATTGCTTACATAACAATAATCTTTGCACTGACAGATATACACCCATGGACTGTGTCCAAAATGTAGTGAGCTGATTATATAAACAATTGAACTGAGCCTGCTGGCAGCGAACAAATAATGTCCGCAGTGCTGTCTAGTTAGTGCGGACGTATTAGCTGTTGAGACAGAGCCACAGCGGCTGACACTGAAGCTGACTGAGCATGAGCAGTCGCCATTGTTTGGGCTACAGATTAGCCTAGTGCTGTCAGTCGCTCTTCGTACAGAACTGTTTAATTGAGGATTCGTACATTAGTTACATTTAGGAAAAGTTAGGTTAAACTAGTAGTCATCGCTACTGTATGACTGATTAGGTGGAGAGATCGACACAGAAGAATGTCTGATCAGAGGAGTGGATATCAGCAGGTAACAAACATAATCCAGCTCGTTTGTTTGGTTTTAGAGCGAGTTGTTTTTTCCCGTAAGTTTCATGGTTTTATGGTGTATGTTTTGTCGATGAAGTTTTGATATATATTTTATTATCTAAATCGTATATTATTTCCGAAAAGACGCTGTAATCGCTATGACGATAATTAGCTGGTTAACATTAGCCGCTCCTTCCGCGGCCTTCATTTTCCACTACGTTAATGGCAAACCGGAAAAACGACGAGTGAGTTAACGTAAGTTAACATACATTTATTATTTAGTGTAGAGTAAAACATACTGTTAGCTCTGCTTTACCATGAATAATCAATATTTTATGTTGTCATTATGATTAAATGTTGCAGCGAGCAGCTATTTTTAATCTAAGAACAGTGTTTAAGTTAATGATTTAACTGTTAACGTTACTGGAGGACAGAGGTTATCGTATTTATTTTGTTAACAAAATGATTATATTGTTATATCATGATAAGACGAATTGAAGAGTGTACATTATATCAATTATCCACAAAAATGTAAGAGATATTAGCCCGATAACGTTACATATGAGCAAAAGGCACCCACTAAATGCAATTCATAAACAAAAATGAATAATTTGTAAAGCATATTTAGATCATAAATCATTAGATGATTATTTGATATATAATTATTTAAGATTATTTAGCAATGTGGAGTCTCAAAATATAAAATTACTATCCTTTTAAATCTTAAATCTTTTAAATATTTAGCAATGTTAAAACTACAGGAGTTTACATATTTGTTAAAGCCGGGTTCAACAGGGGCCAGCGTGAGAGACGCTTGGGACTGCAGACAGGAATATTACTGGCCCGATTGGGACAGTGCTGCCTTGTCACTAGTTTTATTTGCCTGCGACTATTTGTCAATTGCATGCATTTCAAGTTTGTGCTTTTAAGCCTTTAAATGCAACTTTCTCTGTGATGTTGTAAACACCATATTGCTTTACGGTTTCTCTTATCTGATTTAATGTTTTGAGCATTCTGTTTTTTGTCCCATAAGCTGGTAACAACCAGTACAGTAAAGTGACGGCAACATGGCAGCAACATCAAATTATAAGGGTAAAAAGAGTCTGTTTCTAACGTCTTGAAAGCAGACATTTACATGGGGACAACACAACGAAAAAAATGAAATGATGTTTTGCACAATTTGCCGTAAGTTCGACAAGTTGGCCACCTTTTGTTAAATAATTTCGAACTGCAATAAAATACCTGCACATTTTCCATACTGCTCTTTTTGTTTGCATAACACTTTGAATTTTGCTCATTATACATTTATTAACATTTTTTTAAATATTTAAATTCTAGATTCCCAGACATTATTTTTGACACATTGTTTAAAATATGCGGCTAAAAATAGCTATAAACTTCTCTCGTTTTTTGGTGGGGCCAGTGAAAATTTTGCCAGGGCAAGTAAAATTCAGAATCATTGAACCCTGCAAAGCTTTTAATAATTTTAAATAATGATCACTTATTTGTTTAATAAGTATTGATTAAAGTATTTTGTTCGATATTTACATACACGTGTCACTCAGTGAAGATGGATCATTATTTCACTCGTATTTTTATTATTATTAAATAATTAATTATATATATATTTATGCATATATATATATATATATATATATATATATAAAATATTAATAATATATAATTTAAAAACAATGAAACTATGCCATGCTTTTGTTAATTTGGATGCATGCACAAAAATAATTGTATCAAAACCAGGTTGTTCGTGGGGTCTTAAAGTATTAAAAGTTGATAAATCAATGTAGAGAAATTTAAGGCCCGTAAAAAGTATTAAAAAGTCTTAAAGCTATTTTGGTAGGTAGGGCTGGGCGATATGGCAAAAAAAAAATCTAGATTTTTTTCATAAAGTTTGACCCATTCACAATTTCGATAAAATTATTATTTTTTTCTGTGTAACTATAGTCAACTTAAAACATTACAACAACATGACTGAAGTAACAGTCTCTTTATAAGTAACTTGAAAAACCATCTGGTTAAGGAACATGTATTTTTAATGGCCTTACATACATAAATTGGTCAACAAGGTGTAGCCTGTTACATTCCTATAGACAAATTCCTGCTTGACGTTTTTGAAAATATTTGTGCGTAGCTACAACACCCAGTATATATTAAATATCATCGTGAACAAAAAACCCCACAGAAACCTGTTACATATCTATCTATATTTAAATGTCTATCTTATTATTAACTGAATCATTTAACAGCCTATAGCTGAAATGTTGAAAATTGCTCAATTTATTTTTATAAAACATTTGTCAATGTATTAATATTTTTTTGGAGTAAAAACAATACCGACATTTAAGAATCCATATTTATTTTATTTATTCATTCATTTTAGTTGTTATTGGTGCATATCTGGGTTATGATTTAATTTATAGCTACAGTACCTTGGACAGCTACTGTGCCACTCCGTAAAGCTTTAGGCAAAAGTCCAAATTAAAGAAAGATTTGACTTTCTGCGGTGACAGCCGACATTCACAACACGCCCTAACCATCCTTCAGGTGGTGCGCAGGTATAAAATACAAAACCAGACGTCTGGGCTTTGAATTAGGTGCAATTATTTCCTCGTTGTTCAAAGAGTCTGCAAGTTCGTGTTCCATGGATATATTATTGCAAGTAGTCGCTGTTAAGGTTCTCACCCAGATCAGAGCGATCTGTGCTACCAAATACAGCACAGCATGCAATAAACTCACGCTCAGTCAGGTGAAGTAAAGGTCTCATTGCCTATATGTCAATCAAATTAGTTAAGCTCTAGCCCCCACGAATAAAACTTTTAGCCTATTTTATTATTTTGTGTAATATATATCGTGTAATCAGGGCCGGAGCAAGCTGAACTGGTGCTCTAGTCTAGGCGAACGCCCTCAACCCGAAAGTGAAATAGAAACTTACTAGTTTGCGGATGAAAGTGAGGACCAGGGCGTTCTCACTTACTATTCTGCCGCCTAGGTCACCTCTATGGACTCTATGGAGTGTAAAGCTGGATTTATACTTTCCCCTGGAATCGCATCGCGTGCCTCCGCTGACTGCACGCGCACCTCGCGACTGAGCCAGCTGTGGTAGCTCATCAACAGAGCCGCGACGTCAACACAAAAAATCAGCACAATTCAGCACGGTTGTCTAACAGTGTAGAGCGGTTTGGCACGATAGTGGAAAAGCTGCTTTAATATTTTTATTAAAAAAAAATTCGATACCTCCATTTTATAAAAAATTAAATCATCTTAAAATGTAAATTCGAATTAATCGAAAAAATCGCACAGCCCTATTGGTAGGTATTACATTTTGTATCATTTTTAATTATGCAATGTATGGTTGTATGCTAAAGTTTGCCTGAATTAAATCTGCAAATATCAGATGCTGTGTAGTTTATGAAATCAATGGCTGCTTCCGAAACTGCATACTTCCAAAGTATATAGTACGCTAAAATCAGATTGCCAGCCGAGTAGTATGTTCCAATTCATAGAATTCGAAAATCAGTATGCAAGAAGTACCCGGATGACCTACTACTAGTTTCACGACTTCCGGTGAAATTCTGAAGTGTGAATCCCATGCAAGCTGCGCTATCCCATGATGCCCTGTGAAAGAATTCATGAATATGAATGAAGGGACACAACTCAGGAAGGTAACAAATGGCAGATGTAGTATGTCCGAATTCCATTCATACTGCTCACATTCATACTGTATAGAATAGAGCTGCACGATTCTGGCTAAAATGAGAATCGCAAATTTTTTTTGCTTAAAATCAAGATCACGATTTTCTCACGATTCTGTAGAAGTCCAATAAGGTTAATATGAGTCGGCTATTATTATTGTTTTTTCTCAAACATATGGTAAAACAACTATATATTATGTGTAGCTGTTGGTTAAAATGCTAAATTTTGAATAGACTTTGAATGACTTGAACACTTGACTTGAAGTGACGACATCAGAATAGTTCATAATTCTGAATCGTAGAAATGCTGGATTAAGATTGTCTAGGGGCGTCGAATCGAGATTGCGATCTTTTTTCGATTAATCGTGCAGCTCTAGTATAGAACATACTTTTTTAACGGTTGAGTAGTATGTTTAAATTCAAATGCAGTACCTACTGAGTAGTAGACGGTTTCGGACACAGCCAATAAAATCCTGCTAGATTTGACATTATGCTGCTTTGTTTACTGCTGTAACCAAGGCAACACCATTATTTCTGCAGTTCTATAGGTGCCAACCTGCTGAATAAGCTAGATTTATTAGATTGTTATTCAGTATATAAATAATGTTTTAGTTCTGGATTAGTTTCTTACATTAATATTTAGTAAATATACTGTAAGATTAAGTCTCGCTAGTGTTTCTGGTTAAAACCTAAAGTGGTTTTAAGGTCTTAAAATGTATGGAAAGAGTCCTAAAAAAGGTCTTAAAGGTATTGAATTTTGCTCTCTGATTTCTGTATATACTATGAAAAATACCATTATTGTTATCTGATATTGTTTGCAAACATCAGTTGCTTTGCTTTGGTTGTGCAGTTGACTAATGAGGAGGAGTCTGCGGAGGTGTTTCAAGAAGCAGCTGATGCACCTCCACCATACAGCAGCCTTGGAGCGAGCAACGCAGGTAAAACACACGTGTCTAAATGCATATGTGTGCTTATGAATCTACATCCACTGCCTGATGGCTCTGACATAGATATCATTGATGATGTTTAAACTCATGATGGACGTTTAATTGATGCAATTGCTGTAGCTTTCTTTGAGTACAAGGAGGATGAGGTTTACCCCAAACCACCCTCATACAATGTTGCTACATCCCTGCCGTCCTACGACGAGGCTGAGAGGAGCAAAGCAGAGGCCACTGTTCCACTAGTCACTGACAGGGTAAGTGTGTGTGTGTGTGTGTGTGTGTGTGTGTGTGTGTGTGTGTGTGTG
>CAIGQZ010000690.1:9515987-9532801 GCA_903798205.1 Danio tinwini | reverse complement strand
GTGTGTGTGTGTGTGTGTGTGTGTGTGTGTGTGTGTGTGTGTGTGTGTGTGTGTGTGTGTGTGTGTGGTATTTAAATGTAATAAAGATACACTAACATAATTATTTTCAAAACTAATCATTCTGATACTCATTTTGTTTTAGTTTTGTCTGATAATGTTGTATGTGATTCAAGTACTGATCTTTCTTGCTGATTTGATTAAATAAAAGAATGAATACTTCATTACAGAAAAGAAAAACAAAGTTAATAATGAATTACATCTGGCTCAAGTAAGACAATGTAACAAATTATTTATATTGTTGTAAATTCGACATCTTTATTTAAGAAATCAACATTCCCTCCAACTTTGATAGATAGATAGACAGACAGACAGATAGATAGATAGACAGACAGACAAACAGATAGATCTGTCAAATTACCATTTAATTTACCAAATTACTTTTTTACCTTTCAAATAACCTTTTAATTTTTGGGGGGATCTGATTTACAACACAGGGATTTATCTTAGGGTGCTTTCACACCTGGACTTTTGTTTCGGAATTTGGCACATTTCCCCAGTTCCCCAGCGGTTTGTTTGACATATGTAAATCCAGCAATCATGCTCAGATCCACACCAAAACAATAGGTCTGAGATCACCTGAATGAGGTGGTCTAGGCTCGATTGAAACAAACTCTGGAGTGTAACGATTGTAGTGAGAAAGCAATACGATCCGAGCCAGGCTATATGACAGTGTATTATGGATATGTAATAGCCATACATACGGCTATATGAAGAGAGAATTATGAGTAGGGCGGGATGTCATCATTCTTAACGGTAAATGTGCGTTTCATGTCAAATACAAAAGTGAAAGCATGTTAACTATTAACGAGAGCTGTTTATCTATTAGGAAAAATGACAAACGGCAGTCTTGGTTTATCTGTTATTTCTCTCTATAATTTAAAGCCTATAATGCATAATTCTAGTTAACAGCTCTGTATGAGAAAGTTTTATCTCAGATTTTTTTATTTGGTGACGATATTTGTGGGTGTCGTCATTCAAAATTAAAGATCAGCTTTTCGCTTGTATTGTCTTATTGATGTCATCAATTACAATAAGGACGCATGACCAATGTGAGGAGAGTTTACTCGCACGTGACTTGTTTTAGCTATTTTGGTCCGTTTAGAAACTTTGTGGTGTGAAAGCGAACCGCACCAAGAACAAAGTGCAATATTGTAACAATTTTAATCCCTGTTTCGGAACAAAAGAATTGATCCACAAGCACCCTTAAGGCTCGTACACACTGGGACGCTTTTTGTTTGCGTTTATCGTCAGCGGTTTCCAAGACATTTTTCTGGATTCAAACCCAAGCGATTTTCACAGGCGTCAAGCAGAAGAGTATGCAAAATCACTCCTTGATGTTAGATGGCGCTACACAACTTTATGCTTCTGACACCCGCTTGTAACACAGAGAAAGAAGACCTTGACACGCTTGTTGTTATAGATGGTTCAAGCAGCAGCTCCAGCTCTAGCGATGAAGAAATGATTATTGTTCACCAGTGCAATAAGTAGCTCCACGTTCATCACGCCTCTGGGCATATTCTTCAATGTGCGCTCGCATTGACAGTGTTGCGATTGAGCGCCTTCAAGTGCTGTTTACTGTAACTTCAGCAGCTCCATGCACGTGAACAAAAGTTCCAATCTGATTGGTGGAGAAGGTTTGGACATGGCGCGTCAAAACAAAAAAACGAGCATGAGGCGTTTTTAAAAAATGACGCTTTTGCACCTGCCGTTTTGCGTGTTGGTGTGCACAATCACATTGACGCCCTTTATTTAGTCACAAGGCGTCAAACATTGACGGAAAAACGTGAGCAAAAAAATGTCTCTGTGTGCACGGGCCTTTAGATTCACTTATTTAACAACAAAATTGTTGAACAAAAAAAGGTCAATAAAGATAGAAAACTTAAAGGTCTGTATGTACGTTTTTGATTATTCTAAAGCGTAAAAATACCATAATATGTTTGCAGATTATTAAGAAATATGCCAAGTGAACATTCTTGTTTTTCTGAAAAACAATGCTGAAGTCAGATAATCTGTTTTGAATATGACCAAGTGTCATATTTTGTATCATATCTTCAAGTACCGATTTTTTTTTTTTTATCTGCCCTGTCTGATCGACACCTGATTGTGTAAAAAAAAGAACAGCATCAGAGCTTATACTAATTCTGTATATTGGCGAATCCCTTCATTTGATGGATCTTTATGTGTTCCTCTACTACAGGATGAGGACTTCACTGCCAGGGACAGCTTTGATGACACGGATCAGCTGCGGGTTGGGAATGATGGGATCTTCATGCTGACGTTTTTCAGTAAGAGGGCACAGTACTCATAGCTACCACACTGGTGCACAATGAATGATGTATAATACCATATGGATGAGTGAATGATAACATTAACTACACATATGGAAGCAGAAGTGCAGCAGATATATGTTCACAGCTATTCATTTGTCTTTGTTTTACATCAGTGGCGTTTCTCTTTAACTGGATTGGCTTCTTCCTGTCCTTCTGTCTGACCACGTCTGCTGCGGGACGTTATGGGGCCATCTCTGGGTTTGGACTTTCCCTGGTCAAATGGGTGCTGATTGTGAGGGTATGACATACCATATTTTCTGGAAAATGTCTCTCTACTGATTATGTCACACCAATTCAAAGTTGCAATATTGAGAGTGAGAGAAAAAAACCACATTAGTGTCACATTTAATTTCATATAGAATATAAAATGGTAAGGCATAAAACATTTACAAACATATAAATGTGTGTTTTCTATTCACTGCACAAGAAAGCCTTTACATGGCAGTATTCAAAACGGAAAAAATGAGAGAAAAATAACATTTTAATAACTTATTGATAAACTAGTGCTGTTTTCCACTTCAGAGATGAAGTCTTAGAGACTCATCATCTCTGCTGTAGTGAATGCTCATGTGTGTTTTATATGGATTACACAATCTTAGAATTTATTTTCCATTTACATTGGTTCTTTGAAAAGTAGATTTTGCTCTCTATAGCTGTTTTTGTTATTAGAGAATTTGTTATTATTGTAATTTTAACTACTAATAATTCAACAGCCTATCTACAGTTATTCCTTCCTAAAAGACTAAAGTAGCTAAATTGTGCATTAAGTTTTAGTACTATTTTATTACACTGTAATAGAGAAAGAAAACTACTCACTTCTTTTTGGTTTTGTGATTACAGTTTTCTACCTACTTCCCTGGATATTTTGATGGCCAGTACTGGCTGTGGTGGGTTTTCCTTGTTGTGGGTGAGTGTCACAATTAATTAACTAATAAATTAATTAATGTTGAAATTTAAAGGGATATTTCACCCCAAAATGACAGCTTACTCACTATTTACTTCCTTCAAGAGATAACAATTTTTTTTCCACAAAAGAAGATATTTTGAAGAATGTTACAAACCAGTGACTATTGACTTTCATAATAGCAAAAAAAAAACTAAGGAAGTCAAAGGTTACAGGTTTCCATTATTTTTCAAAACATCTTGTTTTGTTCAACAGGAAAAAATAACTCAAACAGGATTGTGAGTAAATGATTGTGAGTAATTGGTTTTGGGTGAACTATCCATTTAACATTTACATTAATTAAACTAATGTCTGCATATACAGTGCATCTGGAAAGTATTCACAGCGCTTCACTTTTCCCACATTTGTTATATTACAGCCTTATTCCAAAAATGAATTAAATTCATTTATTTCCTCCATTCTACACACAATACCCCATAATGACAATGTGAAAAAGTATTTTTTGAAATTGTTGCAGATTTATCAAAAATAAAAAAACCTGAAAAATCACATGTACATGAGTATTCACAGCCTTTGCTCAATACTTTGTTAATGCACCTTTTGAAGCAATTACAGCCTCAATTCTTTTTGAATATGATGCCACAAGCTTGGCACACCTGTCTTTGGGAATTTTTGCCCATTCCTCTTTGCAGTACCTCTCAAGCGCTATCTGGTTGGATGGGAAGCGACGATGTACAGCCATTTTCAGATCTCTTCAGAGATGTTCAATAGGATTTAGGTCTGTGCTCTGGCTGGACTACTCAAGGACATTCACAGAGTTGTTGTGAAGCCACTCCATTGATATTTTGGTGGTGTGCTTTGGGTCATTGTCCTGCTGGAAGATGAATCGTCGCCCCAGTCTCAGGTCAAGAGCACTCTTGAAGCAGGTTTTCATTCAGGATGTCTCTGTACATTGCTGCATTCATCTTTCCCTTCATCCTGACTAGTCTTCCAGTTCCTGCTGCTGAAAAACATCCCCACAGCATGATGCTGCCACCACCATGCTTCACTGTAGGGATGGTATTAGCCTGGTGATGAACGGTGCCTGGTTTTCTCCAAACATAACACCTGGCATTCACTCCATAGAGTTCAATTTTAGTCTCATCAGACCAGAGAATTTTGTTTCTTATGGTCTGAGAGTCCTTCAGATGCCTTTTTGGCAAGTTCCATGCTGGGAGTGACTTCCGTCTGGCCACTCTACCATACAGGCCTCATTGGTGGATTGCTGCACAGATGATTGTCCTTCTGTAAGGTTCTGCTCTCTCCACAGAAGAACGCTGGAGCTCAGAGATGTGACCATCGGGTTATTGATTACCTCCCTGACTGAAGCCCTTCTCCCCCGATCACTCAGCTTAGATGGCCGGCCAGCTCTAAGAAGAGTCCTGGTGGTTTCAAACATCTTCACTTACAGATGATGGAGGGCACTGCGGTCATTGAAACTTTCAGAGCAGCAGAAATTGTGCCTCAAGACAATTCTGTCTCGGAGGTCTACAGACAATTCCTTTGTCTTTATGCTTGGTTTGTGCTTTGACATGCACTGTCAGCCCTGGGACCTTATATAGACAGGTGTATGCCTTTTCAAATCATGTCCAATCAACTGAATTTACCAAATGTGAACTCCAATTAAGCTGCTGAAACATCTCGATCAGGGGAAACCGAATGTACCTGAGCTCAATTCAGAGCTTCACAGCAAAGGCTGTAAATACTTATGTACATGTGTTTTCAGGGTTTTTTTTTTGATAATTTTGCAACAATTTCAAAAAATCTTTTTTCACATTGTCATTATGGGGTATTGTGTGTAGAAAGGAGGAAATAAATGAATTGAATCCATTTTGCAACAAGGCTGTAACATAAAAAAAATGTGGAAAAAGTGAAGAGATGCACTGTACAATTATATCATAAAGTTTAAATGCCATGATAACTGTTGTATCCTTTTAAATCCACTCAGGATTCCTGCTGTTCTTCCGGGGATTCGTCAATTACTCAAGAGTTCGCAACATGGCTGACCACTCCATGTCCACCCTTCCTCGAACCAGAGTTCTTTTTATCTATTAGGTAAATCACAAGACATTTAGATGGTTTTATGTGCGCACCATTGCATTAGGAGCTCTATTAATTAAAAGACAATCCATCAGTGATCTAAATTGTTGTGAGAATGACATTAAATGAGGATGAAGTATTTCTTTTTTTATTTTGTGAATAGATTACAGATCTCAGGATAATTGCAAAATGAACAAAACAAGAGCCGCCTACAGCTTTTTTCAATCTTCAAGACAAAGAAGAGAACATCTGCTTCTGACGCCTTTGCATTTTATTTATTATTTTGTTTTTGAAGGATTGGAGTTCCTCCAGCCCTTTATCAGTGCTTGATTCATAGTCAGCATCCATTATGCAGTAAGAACTTACATTTGCAATTTAAGTTCCCATTAGCGGCGATGCCATCAGAGTTTTCATCCAAATTGTCAGTCACGGTTTGTTTCTCTTAATTTGTGGGAAAGTTGTAATTTTACTTTGTGAGTAAATCTAGTAACTGAACTTTCTTTTGTGAATTAGAAAATGTATATACAGTACACAAAAAGAGTGATATTAAATGTTATGAATGCACCTTTAACAACAACAACAAGATGCACAGAGCGACTGGCGGGTCCTTGAAAAGCCAAAATCATATTAGCGCACAGTTTATTCAAGATGATGTAAACCTGTTTGGAATTAGCTTCACAAAAAGGACCAAAATAACCACATTGAATATAAAGCAAGGCTAGATTTAAAGCAGTTTAATATATACCGCAAACCGATTGAGCATTCAAGCACACCAGAATATGTAATGCGCTTAATCAATGATCTGGCGTGAAGAGTCAAATATATTATGATGCCAAATGTAGCGTTGATCTTTTATTTTTATCGAAGACTTCAGTATGAGATAGTGCTTCACATTGTGTTGTTTGTGATTTGTATGTTTTACACTTGTCAAGTAACTTTTAATAAATGTAACATCTATGGCAACACCACAGATCTTTTGGTGCAATTTCTTTTTAGCAAAATACACAGTTTCTTCCGTTTGAAGGCAGTATATCCATCTAAAATATTTTTAAATATTATTATATTTTTTAAAATGTGAATGTTTTTAAAAAGTAATTAATTCCTGAGAATTCCAAAATAATGTGAACTTATTCTAAGTATAACTTGCTGCTCAACAACCGTTTCTGTGTACACAGTAAAAACTGATTAGTTAGTTTTACCTAACAAAACAGTAAATCTGTTGCTTTCAAAGGGCACCTATTTTACCCCTTTTTCAAGGTTTAAGAGAAGTCTTTTGTGCCTCCAGAATGTATCTGTTAAGTTTCAGCTCAAAACACCCAGCAGATTATTTATTATACCTTTCAGAACATTAGAATTTTCTGCTCTGAACACAATGTAGCTGTTTTAGTTTCCTTTAATTGCCTTTTATGCTAGTTTTCCCCACCCACCGTTCCCACGTGCCTGTCAGTGTGCGCCTCAATCTCTGGCTGCGTCAGATAAACAGCACAGTGACAGACATGAAGGAAGCAGATCTCACGTAATATTTGTGAGAAATACTACAGTAAGAAGTTTCCCAATGATTATTTGATGTATTTTGTTGTGGAGATAATGGTTTGATGAGAACGATTAGCACACACAATGTTGTTACAAAGTTCACGCACACACACGCGCGTTTAACTTTGCACTGTTTTTGCAGAGTAAATGTGACCGGATCCACATTAATATTTACTGCTTTATGGACATTCATTATGTTAATGTACAAAATAAACCTGATTTAATGTCCACAAACCGGGATTGAAACGTCTTTTATAATTGTACTAACATGCAGCTGTGGTGATAAAGACGGTAAAATCACTGTAATTCATACCAACATGCACTGATTTAAAAACATTTTAAACTTGTAAAAGTCATTCTTGATCACATTTGATAATGACTGATGATCACAGCGAGCTGAACAGATCTTTTAACCCCAGTTGCTTTGCACATGTCTTGTTAATATAATTATACGTGTTACTATAAAGACATGTTAATACGTTGCTGTCAATCAATTCGATGGGCGGGAAAATCGCACTCCTACTTCACGATGTTGTGGGCATTAAAATGGGAAGGATTTGGATACAATTTTAACGTCAGCAAATTAAAAAAATAGGAGACTCACTCATTGTGTTATAATCATTCCAGTATGACTGTGGACACAATATATCTACACAGTTCTGTCCGAACACCTTACAAAAGATGGTTTTTATCATAAGTGCCCTTTAAAACAATTAGTTGACTTCAAAAAAGGGAGTAAACCTGTTGTAATTTACAACTGACTTAATCTTTTATAATTATGGACAGTCACTTTTACAATGTATTATTCATGTTAAAAACATAAAATTATGGAAACGGATCAATCCCCTTTTCTATTTAATTCTTTTTGGGTGTTTTTTTTTACCTTTAATGGATAGGACAGTATAGAGTATCAACAGAAGAGAGAGAGGGGATGGATCGGCATAGGACCTCGAGGCAGGAATTGAACCTGGGTCACCATGAGCACTGGAGTGCGTGTCAACGCACTAACCGCTACGCCATTAGTGCTGACATTCTCCAAATTTTTAATGAATAGACAGTTTATATGATGAATAGATTTTTAAAATAAGCTTTGAACCTATTTAATAAATACTTTATTCATATTTAATAAATCAATAAAGTATAATTTTTTCTACTTAATTCCACCCCCCCCCCCCCCCCCCCCCCCCAAAAAAAAAAAAAAAAAACATTTTGATGAATTAAACAAAATGAATCCGATAAACTTGTTTTTCACATACTGTTAAATTATGATCATTTTTAGGTCTTTAGTTGAAGATTTTACTTATAAAAGACAAAAAAAACTACACAATTATTAATGCATGTGTTAACCTGTCACATAATCTGCTGGTTTGTTGCTACATGTATTACCTTGTCTAACTGTACCATTCATTCATTCTCAGTTGAAAATAATTTGACAAACAGTTTTATAATTCTGTATAGGTTAAAGATTTATTATGTTTAAAATGATCCACAATAATTATGATATTTCTGCATTGTTCATGATAGAATCGAGTACAATTAGACGCACATTAAACATGCAAACAAACAAAACCACATGAAATGTAAAATGTTTTAACTAAAAAAATAAAATCATACAAAAAAAATAGATTACTCTTGTAGTAGTTTTGTTTTTATTCAGTGCACACTTATATGTTGACATCCACGAGTTAGTATGCTTGTTAGTCTGTATATACTGTATATTTAGCTGTCTATCACACTGAGTTTGCGTTAATAGAGTTCGACTACTCCGGATTATGTGGTTAATCTACCATTACATACATTTATGACCAGGGGCCAGTTACATAAACTTGCTCACACTTCAGTTCTCTTCTTGATTTGTTCTGGACTGCAATAGAAAATAATAAATGTAATCCTTGTTTGCTTAATGAAATACTCCACTTTTTTCATTTAACAACTCCCCAAGATTTTAACAATAGAGTTTTACCTTTTTTTTTTTTTTTTTTTAATCCATCTAGTTGATCTCCAGGTCTGGTGGGAGCACTTTTAGCTTATATTAGCATACAGTTGCTAAAAGGCAAAGCCCTTCTATGAAAATATTATTCTTTTTAAAATAACTTCCAATTGATGTTTAACAAAGCAAGAAACTTTTCACAGTGTTTTCTATAATATGTTGTTTTTCTTCAGGAGAAAGTCCTTTCTTTTATGCCTGATTTACACTGAGTGGTGCTTTTTGGTAGGCCTATGAGTCAACTCTATCAGGCTTTTGTCTGCACTGCCAAAGGATACCCTTTTGATAGGCCTGGTAGTCCAGAAAGTAAAATAGTTAACTCAAAAATAGATTCAGTAGTTTATAGATTAAAGGAGTCATATGAAACGTTTTCATAGTTTCCTTCATGGTCTTTAGAGTGTTAAAAGCTGTTTGTGCATAGAAAGGATCAGTAAATCCTCAAAGATTAAAGTCTCTAACCCCAAAGAGGTAAGCTGTGGAAACACCATGCATTTGAAAAATGCAACCTTCCCAATCAGTTCCGTTCTACTTAAGTCACACTGGTAATGTTAATCAATCAGCTGGGTCATCTGCATTTTCTAAATCAGATTCAGCCTGAGTTAAAAAGGTATTTAGGGCGTAACATTTTTGACACATGCTTGAGGTATTTGGCAAATCACAGCAAAGTGCTTAGTTGGCCAATCAGAGCACACTGCGCTTTTCAGAAAGCCAGACCAGACATGAGCAACAATAACGTCTGGTATGAAAATAATGTTTAATTTTTAACATTAAATAGTGTAAGCAACATAATATTCTTTAAGCAACATCATATGACCACTTTCAGTGTTAAAACAGCTTGTCATACTAGCAGTTAGTCAACGTGTTAAAAAGCAAAATGAGATCAATTGTAATACTATAGTCTAAATGTCTTATGCAACTGGCCACAGGTTTCATGCCTCAGTCCTCTTCCTGCTCCACCTGTCGTGGAAGAAAGAAAATGGCCTTTTGTCCGATGTGAGTTCTTGGGCCCCGTTTCATTTTCCCGTTCTTCTTTATTCCGACATACCAGTTTTCACCGTGCTTTTGAGACTGATATGTGTTGTAGTGGTTTTCCTCCATGTTCTCCAGGAAATAACTTTCATCCGTCACTAATGACTGCAAAAACAGATAGGATCTTATAACTGTTGTTCAAATAGCCATGTATCTGTTTGTGAAATGTTTGTTTGGACTCACTGAAGCGTACAGCTTGCCATTTTCATTCATCGAGAGGTAAAGACCCGTCTCTGTTCCTTCAATCACCACCACTCCTGGACTTGTTGCTTTTATGCGCAGTATGCCTTTAAACAGACACACACACACACACACACACACACACGCAGAAGGACTGCTGTAAACACGGGAGGTTTTCTGAAAATGATACAGATCAATGATACAGATTCCAGAACAGTGTCCCACGTACCAAACTCTCATGCTACAGAGCATCAAGGACAAATGTTTGTTACTCTGATGACAAGCAATCTCCATTTTTGATTTTGGAAAAAAATAATTATATGTTTTACAGTTAAAAGGTGAATGTACATTTAGGTAAAACATATCATTTTACCCCGGTAAAGCCTACTATATTTGACATGAAAATCACTTGGGCTCTAATTTGTCAACGTTGTCAAACCTCTGACAAACCTGTTGAACAAAATCTGCTATGTGCATTCTGATGGATTGAGCTAGTTCATATTACTTTAGTAATTAAAAAAACTTTTGATTGAACTTTTTAGAGTAATGTATAACAGTATTTAACCTTCCTGTCATGTTTAGGTCAAATCTGACTGATTTCCAACTTAAAACACTTTAATATTGTGGTTTACATCTGATTGTCTTAAGGTCTTATGATATCCTCCACACTTGGCATTTGAACATATAAAAGCGATGATCACCTCTTTCGTTGAATTTTAAGTGTTTTAGTCAACCTTGTTACACCTGTGGTGTTCCCGGTCAAAAGTGACCGCCATAGGAAATGAATAAGTATCAAACCTGCCAACATTTGTCTCTGAAAATCCGTGAGATGGGGGTGGATGGGTGGTGGGGGGGTGATTGGGTGAGCAGAGCGACCGGACGGGGTGCCTGGTCTGTCGGCGATGCGGGGTTGTTACGCCCCAATTACAGGGGGCGTCAGCTTCAAAGCTTCCCATTCACTTTGAATGGGTGACGTCAGGCGTTGCTGAACTGCATTGTGGATCCGTCGGCCCCGCTTTAATGGCGTTGATCGCAATTATTTATGTTATTTATGAAATTTCCGATTTATTGTATTTTATTAAAGTCTACCCCCACCCCAACCCTAAACCCAACCGTCAGAAGCGTAAAAACAGTAGTTGTACTGAGTATTATTTATCTTGTATATTAAATTACCCAATAAATTGTATTTTTAACCCCTACCCCCACCCCAACCCTAAACCCAACCGTCACAGTACAGTAAAAATATAAATTATTGTTATACAGTGTCATAAAAAATGCCACTATATTATTGTGCATATTGCACTTCCGGCCTGCCGCATATCCAATCTAGACTTTACCCTGCAGAAGTTGGGACCAACGTTGGGACTTTCTAAACTCTTCAAGTGCCGACGGAAGTGCCAGCCAATCAGATTGCTGTATGCAAATACACCAGCTCAGACAGTCACCGATTGCTGACTAATTTCATTAGCTGACGCTGCTATGACGATCGCGTCAGCCCCAACTTCAGACACGCCCTCTGTCAAGCGTTGACGCTGAAGCCCCGTGTGAATGGGATGTTCACAGATTGTACCAATCACCTAAGGACCGAGGGAAGGGGTTGAAATTCCGTGAGTTTCCGGGAGAAATGACAAACCGGGAGGTGGGTCTGAAATACAGGAGACTCCCAGGAAAAACGGGAGTGTTGGCAGGTATGATGGGTATCCAGACTATATTCATCCATCAGACAGAAAACAACCCCATATATGACACACCACCCCAACTCACTGACTCACTCACTCACATCTCTGTAATGTGAAGGGGTGTGGTCTAATGACATCAACACCCTATATCAGGTGTGCATAATTATTAGGCAACTTCCTTTCCTTTGGCAAAATGGGTCAAAAGAAGGACTTGACAGGCTCTGAAAAGTCAAAAATAGTGAGATATCTTGCAGAGGGATGCAGCACTCTTAAAACTGCCAAGCTTCTGAAGCGTGATCATCGAACAATCAAGCGTTTCATTCAAAATAGTCAACAGGGTCGCAAGAAGCGTGTGGAAAAACCAAGGCGCAAATTAACTGCCCATGAACTGAAAAAAAGTCAAGCGTGCAGCTGCCAAGATGCCACTTGCCACCAGTTTTGCCATATTTCAGAGCTGCAACATCACTGGAGTGCCCAAAAGCACAAGGTGTGCAATACTCAGAGAGACATGGCCAAGGTAAGAAAGGCTGAAAAACGACCACCACTGAACAAGACACACAAGCTGAAACGTCAAGACTGGGCCAAGAAATATCTCAAGACTGATTTTTCTAAGGTTTTATGGACTGATGAAATGAGAGTGAGTCTTGATGGGCCAGATGGATGGGCCCGTGGCTGGATCGGTAAAGAGCAGAGAGCTCCAGTCCGACTCAGACGCCAGCAAGGTGGAGGTGGAGTACTGGTTTGGGCTGGTATCATCAAAGATGAGCTTGTGGGGCCTTTTCGGGTTGAGGATGGAGTCAAGCTCAACTCCCAGTCCTACTGCCAGTTTCTGGAAGACACCTTTTTACCTTGGTACAGGAAGAAGTCTGCATCCTTCAAGAAAAACATGATTTTCATGCAGGACAATGCTCCATCACACGCATCCAAGTACCCCACAGCGTGGCTGGCAAGAAAGGGTCTACAAGAAGAAAAACAAATGACATGGCCTCCTTGTTCACCTGAACTGAACCTCATAAAGAACCTGTTGTCCATCATCAAATGAGAGATTTACAAGGAGGGAAAACAGTACACCTCTCTGAACAGTGTCTGGGAGGCTGTGGTTGCTGCTGCACGCAATGTTGATGGTGAACAGATCAAAACACTGACAGAATCCATAGATGGCAGGCTTTTGAGTGTCCTTGCAAAGAAAGGTGGCTATATTGGTCACTGATTTGTTTTTGTTTTGTTTTTGAATGTCAGAAATGTATATTTGTGAATGTTGAGATGTTATATTGGTTTCACTGGTGAAAATAAATATTAAAATGGGTATATTTTAGTTTTTTGTTAAGTTGCCTAATAATTATGCACAGTAATAGTCACCTGCACACACAGATATCCTCCTAAAATAGCTAAAACTAAAAACAAACTAAAAACTACTTCCAAAAATATTTAGCTTTAATATTAATGAGTTTTTTAAGTTCATTGAGAACATGGTTATTGTTCAGTAATAAAATTAATCCTCAAAAATACAACTTGCCTAATAATTCTGCAGGGTTAATATTACATTTCAAAGCACATTTTCTGGATTGCAGTAACTGATTAATCATTCAAATATAAATTTTAATTGTATCAAATACAGAACATCTATTTTTTATTTGTGGGTTTAGAGGATTATGTTGAGTAAAATGTCATTTTTGTTTAATTTTGTAAACTTATGACATTTACTATACATTTTTAAAAGTTATATTTTTTTACAAATGTAAAATATTTACATATGACATGTATACTGCATATTGTAAAATTAACATTATTGTGATATATGCAATATCTATATATCTCAGAGAGGTCAGATCAATTTAATTTATTTTTATGTGGCAAGCATTTGTGTGTGGCATGCATTGGTTATTTATCCAAATTTGAACAGAGGGGGCCTTACTATCTTTATCCCCGCCTTCCCAGTAGGTGCTGTTATGCTTTTGGCCAGCCCAAAGGTGAACCTATTGCCTCAGAGCAGACAGCTGAAAATAAATATGAATGGTGGGATCGAGTGGAGCAAGGTTGTAGAATTGGCATGAACGGAGGGGACGTGTCCCCACCAATATACACAAATTACTGAAATGTTTCCACCAATAATTTAATCGCCTTCAAAATAAAATAATGCTCTGTCAACCCTTAGTAACCTAGATGTGCTCAAAGAGATAAAACCATAGATATATATAATAGGGATAAAACAGTTCAATTGTGTCACACACCTCTCTAAAGCCAGATTGCAGTAAAATCCTGTAAATTGACTTTTGCAGCATAGGACATGCTTCATTAATTGTTATTTGTATTGTTAAGTGTTAAAATTATATATAATTATTACAATTAAATACATAAATATATATATATATATATATATTTTTTTTATTTTTTTATTTTTTTTTATTTTTTGACGTTTTTAAACGCAGGTAACAGAATTTGAGCTGTTCAATACATGCGCTCTAGGGATGTACCTCCCCACCAATATCAAGAGCAAATCTACACCCTTGCAGTAGAGATATATATTGCCTGTTTTATTTTTTATGATCATTACATAAATAAAATGAACAAATCTGGGAAAATTTTATATATCAAGAAACACTGTTATATCAATAATGTCGCATTTCAGATATTGTCCCAGTTGATATTTATTTTTAGAACACATTACCAATTAACTTTAGAATTTTTTATAAACAAAAACTACATTTTAATGAAAAATTCTAAACAAAAAAATATTTTCATTTTATTTGAAATGAATGTTGTCAGAACTTTGTAGAACAAAATAAATATTTCTGGATATTTCTTTGTAGAATAAAAGAAATAGCGTAAATAAATACAATGCAAGAACTTGCTTAATAAACTCTTAATATGACCTTTATTACCTTCATTTGTCCCAAGAAATAATGTGTGTGTACTGTTTATATTTTTTATGTGTATATAGAAATACACACATGCATGTATATATTTGAGAAAATGCTTATTTATATTTAGACTAATTAGATATAACTATGCAGACAAAAATTATATATATATAGCCTACAGTTGAAGTCAGAATTATTAGCCCCCCTGAATTATTAGCCCCCTGTTTATTTTTTACCCCAATTTCTGTTTAACAAAGATAAAAAAAATTTCAACACATTTCTAAACATAATAGTTTTAATAACTCATGTCTAATAACTGATTTACTTGATCTTTGCCATGATGACAGTAAATAATATTTGACTAGATATTTTTTTCAAGACACTTCTAAACAGCTTAAAGTGACATTTAAAGGCTTAACTAGGTTAATTAGGTTAAGGTTAGGGTAATTAGGCGAGTTGGTGTATAATGATGGTTTGTTCTGTAGACAATCGGAAAAAAATAGCTTAAAGGGGCTAATAATTTTGACCTTAAAATGGTTATTAAAAAATTAAGAACTGCTTTTATTCTAGCCAAAATAAAACAAATAAGACTTTTTTTTTTATAAACAAAAACTACATTTTAAGGAAAAATTCTGAACAAAAAATATTTTCATTTTATTTGAAATGTTGTCAGAAATTTGTAGAATAAAAGAAATACTATTTTACTCCACCCTGCATGCCTAATAAATCCAGCTAAACTGGATATTTGTAGGTGCTGTCTCATCTTCAGGGTTTCTACATGTTAAAGGGTTTAAGTCAAATTCAAGACTTTTTAAGACCATAATGAATGAAATGAGTTACACAAGGCTAAAGCCTAATGATTTTTTAATTGCCAAGTTAAAACCTTTAAAAAAAAACATAAAAACAAATGTTATTGTAAGGACGATAATCAAACTATATTTATATGTAACCAGTAAGTTAAAAAATAAACGTTTCTTAAAACTTTTATTGAAATATATTGATAGTGATTGGATGGGTCTTGGATCAATTGGGTATAGTTTTACGTGGACATAAAAAATTTAAGACCCGTTTAAAATGATATACCTACAACACAATATTTTAATGGATTTAAGGCTTTTTAAGGCCTAAAATTTGGTTTTTTAATTTTAAGACATTTTAAGACTTTAAAACCTTGATCTTAACTCTAAATAGTATGGCTTTACAGGGTTATTAAAGAAAACTTCACATGTTGCAAAAACAGATTTCTCTTCATAGACAGATAAGAGTTTAAAGACATGAAATAAGCTACTGAAACTGTTCATGGTTCTCACATTGTTTACACTTTTTTTTTTTTTTTGCACAAAACACATTGTTACTGCAAAGCTAAGGTCCAAATATTCCGTCTAATCAGAGATGAAAAAATACGTTTGCTTGTGTATTACTCTGTTCAATTATGTTATTCCCAAATCCAGAAACAGGTCCTCATAAGTGAATAGACGTTTTAAAGACTGATAGCACACATGCAGAATTATAACTCACTATATGTGTTTTCGTCTGCTGCTCCAGTCACTGTCCCGTCCGTCAGGATCTGAAGGTGAAATCCTCCATTCATACAGTACAGCCGCGTCAGTTTTTTATAGTCGCGCGGGCTGGACTTTACCGCAATATCGGCCTCGGTCATGCCTACAATCCAATGAGCTATTCTGAGCTCAGTACGTGTTTGAAAACAGAAAATGGCCGTGTCTCAAAACCTAGCGAGCTGCTTACCTACGGCATTTTAGGGGCAGCTGGCGCAGAAACGTGCATACGGTGGCCGAAAATGCTGCTGCACAGTGGATTTGAGACACCGCTGATAATGCAGAAGCTGCAGAGGACGACGGGTCCCTTAAAGTAATTTAGAAAAGCTATTAAAACATATTTTTATCTTTGTGGTAAACCTGGCTGCTTAGGAAGAATATAATAATATTTTATAATAATGTATTAATAGCGTAAATAAATACAATGCACGAACTTGCTTAATAAACTCTTATTATGACCTTTATGACCATCATTTGTCCCGAGAAATAATGTGTGTGTGTGTGTACTGTTTATATTTTTTGTGTATATATAAACACACACATGCATGTATATATTTGAGAAAATGCTTATTTAGACTAATTAGATATAACTATACAGAAAAAAAAAAAAAAAAAA
>CAIGQZ010000690.1:9469951-9515587 GCA_903798205.1 Danio tinwini | reverse complement strand
AACACATTTCTAAACATAATAGTTTTAATAACCCATTTCTAATAACTGATTTACTTGATCTTTGCTATGATGACAATAAATAAATAATATTTGACTAGATTTTTTTTTCAAGACACTTCTAAACAGCTTAAAGTGACATTTAAAGGCTTAACTAGGTTAATTAGGTTAAGGTTAGGGTAATTAGGCAAGTTATTGTATAATGATGGTTTGTTCTGTAGACAATTGGAAAAATAGCTTAAAGGGGCTAATAATTTTGACCTTAAAATGGTTATTAAACAAAATTAAGAACTGCTTTTATTCTAGCCAAAATAAAACAAACAAGACTTTCTCCAGAAGAAAACAATATTATCAAACATACTGTGAAAATTTCCTGGCACTGTTAAACATCATTTGGGAAATAATTAAAAAAGAAAAAATAATTCAATGGGGGGCTAATAATTCTGACTTCAAGTGTGTATATGTATTTTAATATTTTAGTAACAATATTGTTTAGTATAGTTTTGTTTCTATGTATTGCATGTGTCTATTGCATGTACATAATAAATACCTAACACATATTATATCAAAACAAACTTTTATTTTGGATGCTGGGATTAAGTGGGATTAATCTTTGCCCTGCACTTTTTTTTTATTTTTTTATAATAGCTCAAAGTACACTTTCAGCTAAAATACATTTGCATATGAGCACAGCTGAATGCATAGCTTGCACATGCACATTATTCAGACTCGTCCTTATCTAGTTCTGCATTTTCTCACTCACTTGTTTTTACACATAATGCAGAGTGAAGCTTTACATATACACAAGGATTTCAAACAATAGCATGTTTGATCTCACAGATGCTAATGAAAAATAAACAGGCCCATCTTTGGGCTTTCACATTTGAAAGCGTAGCCTTGGGTCATTCTATAATGCAGTATCAACAATTAGGCTACGCAGTATCAACAGTTGAGTAATTATGAATGCAGGGAAAGGTCCTATTGTAAAACTTTTAAATACTATTTTTAATAAAAAAACAAATCAGTTATAATAGTTTTTAGCCATTTAGAATTCTACAAAATGCAGTGTTTTAACACAAATACAAATAATGTCACTGGGACACAGGGGCGGACTTAATAATTTGGGGGCTCTAAGCAGTTCCAGGTATGGGGCCCTATAGCAGTAAAACTCTCTATAGAATATTTTTTCCTCTGTAGATTTTTTTTGTTAATAAACTGCATATTAAAAATATATTTTAGGACAAACCTTTATCTTTTTAATGTAAAATTAAATACAATAAACAACAACTTCACAAACTAACTATAGGTAATTAGCCATATTTGTGATTAGATATTTATATTTGCATATATAAGAAAGGAATGTTCCACTATTCATGGGGGCCCCTAGTTTTAAAAGAAGTAATAACGTATTTATTAAATTAATAAATGAGCTATATGATTAATAAAGACTTCTTGGCATTGTTCAGGGCGCCCTGATTCCCCGGGGTCCTAAGCAGCTGCTTACCTCACTTATTGGTTAAGTCCACTCATGCTGAGACAACACCTTTCCAAATGGATCTAGGTACCTTCATGGCGACAGCTGTTATAACTTCTTATAAGTTCAAAAATGGCATCAAGGTGGGGCAGTGGGTAGCATGATCGCCTCACAGCAAGAAGGTCACTGGTTCGAGCCCCAGCTGGGTCAGTTGACATGTAGAGTTTGCATGTTCTCCTTGTGTTTGTGTGGGTTTTCTCCAGGTGCTCCGGTTTCCCCCACAAGTCCAAAGATATTTGCTATAGGTGAATTGGGTAAGCTAAATGGTCCGTAGTATGTGTGTGAATGAGATGTATGGGTGTTTCCCAGTGATGGGTTGCAGCTGGAAGGGCATCCGCTGCATAAAACATATGCTGGATAAGTTGGCGGTTCATTCCGCTGTGGCAACCCCTGATTAATAAAGAGGCTAAGCCACAAATAAAATGAATGAATGAATAAAGTTAAAAAATGACACACGAAAAGGAAAATTCTGTCGTAATTACTCTTGCTCTACTTGATCAAAACCTCTAAATCTCATTCTTCTGTTGAACAGAAAAGAAGATATACTGTGAAGAAAGCTGGAAACATTGACTTTATTTAGACTATTTGTTCTTCCTATATGGATGTCAATGATTACAGGTTTTCAGTTATTCCATATGTCTTCTTTTGGGTTCAACAAAGGAAAGCAACTCACAACTAACTAATAACCAGCTGAGTGTGAGAATAATGATACAATTTTTGTCTGAACACAGTTTGTGTTGGAATCTGAAGGGTTAAATGAAACACCCCGATTTTCTCCATTTGAATTTTTCCGCCTACCGCCACCAAAAGCTCTGTGATTGGTGGTCTAGTTATAACTGAAAGATTTTGAACGACATTAACATTGACCAGTCACTTATTCACTTTAAATTGGAGGGTTTTGTTATCGCTAACTTCACGAAGTTAACAACTGTGACAAACACCACGGAAACAACGCGAATATATAACCGCCTTGTTGCTGATGGAAACCACAAATACCCTATAACAGTAGCGAGGACTACATAGCGTTTTGATATGTATTTCCGCGAAAATGAGATTTAGCTTCTACTTAAAAAAGTAGTTAGTCAGTAACTCAGTAGTCAGTAGTCATGAGCGAAGACCTGCACCAGAGCGTAATTTTTCATTTTAACAGGTTTCCCCCCAAGTGCGAGTCATCAAATGGTAGGAATAAGTTAAAGTTATTTTAAAGGTAATACGTTACGCCTCTTTCTTTCTTTCTTTCTTTATAAAGGTGCTTTTCATTGTACCTTCAAGTGAATATTTTATCTTTATCTTAAGTGTGTTCAGCCACTGTGTTTTTTTGTAATGGGGATACATTTTCTGTGTTGTTAGGAGATGGATGACTATTTTATGCTGTGCCAGCTATTTAAATCTTAAGTGGTGGATGATTGTCAGCAGTTTTATTTTAGGCCTTACATTTTGTTTGCTTATCAAACAGCTTACCTACCTGCACCTTTTGTCTTTTAAACTGCTGTTAAAAAAAAAAAAAGATGAATGTTTTTAAATCATTTATTAACATTCATTGTATATGTATCAATGTTTCTAATCTAAAATAGTGACACATTGATGAGTTCGGATTTCAGTGGGGAGGGTATTTCACAGTTTTGGGCAACCTGCCACTGCAAAAAAACAATCCCCCCTTTGCTTATACCTGGATCGTAGGACCTCCAGCAACAATTGGTCATAGGGACTTATGTTTGAGAACATTTCAAATCTCATAGGTCCTGATCCTCTAGTTATTAAAAATCCCATGCCACTTCTTGCAAAGAGCAGGGGTGTAACTCCAGTATCCTGGCCGAATTCCCTATAATCCCTTCTACTAAATTGGCTGCATCACAATCTCTCCTCTCCAACTGCAGCTGTTATCTTGTGGCTGCTGTTGCATTATCCAGGTGGATGCTGCACACTGGTGATGGTGAAGAAAGACCTTCTCACACTAAAAGCACATGTAAAGCACTTAGGGTGTATGGCTATACACAATTAATGCGCCATATAAATGTGCATTACTTACGATGTGCAAGGCCATTTACTGCATAAACAACAGTGGTGTTCTCATGTTTCGACTGTTAGTCTGCATGTGAACAGTGTTTTGCACAAGTTATAACAGACAAGCAAAGGCTGATCCCATTTTGTATGTAAAGAACTGTTTAAAGTGACGCCCACATTTTCAACAACATGACTAAAATGTGGGCACTGCGTAAGATGATTTAGAGATACCGTTGAAGTCAGAATTATTAGCCCCCCTTTGAATTTTCTTTTCTTTTTTAAATATAAAACTTTTAAAATTTTCTCAAATGATGTTTAACAGAGCAAGGAAATTTTCACAGTTTGTCTGATATTTCTTCTTTCTGAAAAAGTCTTATTTGTTTTATTTTGGCTAGAATAAAAGCAGTTTTTAATTTTTTAAGAACCATTTTAAGGTAAAAATTATTAGCCCTTTTAAGCAATTTTTTTTCCGATTGTCTACAGAACAAACCATCGTTATACAATAACTTGCCTAATTAACCTAACCTTGCCTAATTAACCAATATTATTTACTGTCATCATGGCAAAGATAAAATAAATCAGTTATTAGAGATGAGTTATTAAAACTATTATGCTTAGAAATTAGTTAAAAAAATCTATCCATTAAACAGAAATTGGGGGAAAGTCATTAGATGAGTTTTAATTGCTAAATACAATGCACTCAGTTTAGTTTACATGCAGACAGAGACATTTCTGTGAGAACTACAGTATCATATTTAGTTTGATATATGTAGAGCAGAGATACCCAAACTAGGGCCTGCGGGTATTTGAAATCTATCTGAAATTAAATGTTTCAATGTAAATGGTGTAGATTAATCAGATTTAAAATGTACATACAGTACTACGGTTAGAGGACAATGCAGAGACATTGGTGAGCGAATCAAGGTAAAGGCAGATTCTGCTTGACTAGTGTATTTACAATTGAACTCCACTGTGTTATAAATGTGATTGTTTATGTTTTTATTGCAATAATTTCTAATTGAAAATGTTATACTCTTTTAGTTAATAATATTCAAGGTAATGCTTTCTATTTCTAATGAATTAGGAAATTACCCATGGCAATTTTAATGTAAAATATTTTGGTATATTTATCTTTGGCTAGATCAGTGATATTTGATTTTTGGCCCTTCATACAAAAAAGTTTGGGCATCCCTGGTCTAGAGAGTCTGATGCAACAGGGAGATACAATGAATATTCTATATACATTGTTAGGGTCACTCCTCACCGGTGAGAAAATACCCTTTTTGACATGACAATTATTCACAAGAAGCAATTTCTCAGTGCTTGTGTTTTCCTCTTCAATTTTACATCTTTAACAGCAGTAAATTGAACAATTCGAATGCACCAACACTTTCAAATCATGATCATATCAGCTTATTATTCCGTAATGTTTTGACTAGGCATGTGCTGGTATAAGATTCAGAGTTCAGACAGTATGATAACCTTGGATAAACATATCATGGTTTCACAGTATTTTGCTCTAAAATAGGTTCTTTTTAAATGTCTGGATAAAAAAAATAACTAAATGTTTTCCATTAAACACAATATATTTAACGAAATAAAAATAAATTTTAAATATTTTGAAACAGTCGACAGGTCAGGCTAAATAATTAAAGTAAATCATTCATCATTAGTTACAAAAACACAGATTTCTTTACAACTTGAAAAGGCATCTTTGGATATAAAGTAAACCACTGCACTGCTCAGGTGCAGCATGCTTGGATGTTGGTGCATAAGTGATTTGTATTTCAAATGTTTGCTGAATCCTTGGCTGACCAGTAGCTTTTGATGTGGAGGGATCATTTCTTCTGAGCTGTTGCTCTAAAAAAACTACATAAAATATTCATAAAAAAACAAAAGAAAACACGATAAACCTTGAAACCAGTAATCTTCCCATGCCTGACCCAACAAATACACTACCAAATATGCACCACTAACAATGTAAAAATACAAAATAGCATTAAAATGATATCTTTTGTTAAATATTTTCATAAAATAAGAATGACACCTCTCATTTAGAAAAATATTCCTAAATTGTCCTTCAGATTGTATTACACATTTTCAAGTGTTTAGCAAGTTATTTCTGTAGTTTGATGGCATTTAATGTTATATTTAGAAATGGTTTCAATAAAGTAACACTCTAACCACACACTCGCATGTCACTTTCACATTTTAACATGACCTTAAATGCATTAAGTGCTTTACTATATTAGTTGCACCATCATTCAACATAGTTTAAAAGTAATGATCGCCTACAGACAGCTGATGAAGTATGGATTTCTAGGCTGTGTCCAAAATCGCATACTCTCTTGAACAGGATACTTTTTAAGTGCAAAAAAGTCTATATATTATGGTGTAATTGGAGTCGTGACCTACCTGCATTGGTTGCATCACTTGGCTACCATTTATAAACCTCCACTCAGAATCTCTCCAGATGTAGAAGGTCATCGAGGTAGTTTGCACTAGGGCTGCGCGATATTGGAAAATATTTATATTTTTCTGTGATAGTGAGACTTTCACCAGATGAAATGAATGGCTCTATTTGGAAATAATTAATAATTTTAGATCGATTGAGATGATTTTGTAGTTTAGGGTATCTGTTTTAATGAAAATAAACCAAATCACCATCGAGAGAGAGTTTATAGTTCAGATATAAACACTGATGTTTATAGTAAAGATCACTGTTTAATGGAACTTGACGCTTGTGAATGTTGTAGCAATTACATTGTGTAACCAATTGGTGGCGACAAACAACCATCAAAATTATGTCACTGAATAGGTTTTCAAAAATGATACACCTATAATGAAATATGAAGTTTTATGTGTGAATTATTGAATCATTAATTAAAAATAAATACATGTTATACAGATGTTAGATTTCTATATTTAGCATTATCAGCAACAGTAGCAAAGATCATATTTCGTATAGAATATTTTCCTTTTTTTTTCAGCTGGTTCTTTCTTAATTTTTATTTTCATTAAAATTACAGGCTCTAAGTTATGTTTGTTAAAACCGATAGTTTTTGCAGTAATATTGTTGTATAAATGGAAAGAAATTGCCATTTGTCTCCTTCCTTTTTTGCTGATCCGAAAAATGATCCGATCCGTGACTCAAGAACTGTAGTGTGATCCTAACTGTGAGGGTTGTGATCCGTTACACCAATACTGTCTAGTGTGTTTACACTGAATAACAATAGAAAAGTGTTCTGTCAGCATTAACATGAACAGTTTAAAAACAGGAGTTCATGAGCAGTTAAGGATGAGTTAATGATGATGTACCCCTCCAAGTAAAGTCATGTCAAAATTATACATTAACAGCTCCGGAGTTCATGTTGGTTATATTTAGCTTAAACGTTAATTAATACATTAATAATTAACAACATGTACTAACAAGTAATTAGGGTAGCCGTTATTCACACATGAAGTTATGACTCATGTTTTAGTTAAAGTTAGTTCATAATTAGCGCACACCTTAACTCATCATTAATTCATGATTAAGTAATGTGTAGTTTACAAAGTAAGACATAACTACTCATATAATTATTGTAAAGTGTTACCGGTAGTTTTTTGACTACAGCTTTTTGAGTACTCTGAATTCTTACATGCTTTCGTCATATACTTATGTTTGCTGACTATTTAGTAGAGAAGCATGCGATTTCAGACACGGACGTATCATTTGTAAAACACTGGAGAACAGCTTTTCCATGCATTTGACTCGTGTGATTAAATGAGCGTCTACTTCTGACACTGTAGGGTCTAACAGAACATTTTATTAGACATGTTGCAAAAGTTCATGTAAATACATCTGTTTATTTGTATCATATATATCTGTAGGAACGGAAGAGCAAAGTGAAAAGTGCTGCTCATATATTGATTAGAATTTTGAAAATAAGTGTTGATCGCTAAATCTGTACCACACAATGCAATGCTAAGCAGTTTGAAGCCGAAGAGATCATCTGAATTTTATTCATGTATTAAACAAGATGTATTAAGCTTCCACAGAAGAAATCTAAAATATTCTCATCATCTCTTAATCCCTCTGCTGAATATATATACCTTTGACAACTGTTAAGACAAGCACAGTTTTTTTTTTTTTAGATTGTACAAATTGAAAGCGTTATACGTTTGGCACAGAAATAACAGATAATACAGGTGAGTAGAAATTCCCAGAGAGTAAACCCTGCTCCTGCACCACAGTTGACTGATTAAACAAACAAACAAGTCAAGGTTAGTTTAATGAATTAGTCTGACCCCAATAAAAAACAAAACAAAACAAAAACATACAGGATCTATAGAGTTTTAGAAGTTACGTGAATAGTAATGAAGTGGGCCTGAGTTGATGTTTGGTGTAGCTAAGTGTGATTGTACTGTAAAGGACTATTTAAAAAAACATCTGTCTGTATGAATCCAGAATGTTTAGGTACTATAATCTGCATCCATTGTTTTGGTTGTACACTGTGGCGTATGCCAGCGACAATAAAGGAACAATTACAACAAACACATAAAAACAAAACAGACAAAGCAAACTCATGTTTCACATTGCATAATTCCTATATCAATTAACAGGTGAAATTAATAATAAATGGCTTTCTTTAGACATGAATACGCCTTTCTGTAGAACTAACTTAAAATCAGCCCCTTTAAAGCATTTACAAGGAGTGAAAGTGCTCGATTTGCATTTTTCGGCCGACGTCCAATCAGCATAAAAATAATCGTCAGACTCCACCTCCATGTCGCATCAATAAGGATCACTTTTTTTTGTTGTTTTTTTCGTTATTTTTTTTGAAGTTCACACTACTCAATTACAGAGCTGCCAAAAAACACGGCCATTTTTTTTTTCTTCTTTTCAAATTACAAGTGCAAGTGGGTATAAAAGTACAATCAACTATGAGAAGAAGAATTCCTAACACAATGACGAGTCAAGAAAACGGCTAAAAGGAAACAAGCTAAAAAAGGCACATATTTTCCCTTTTCTGTGTATATTTGCAATTCTGTTAACATGAGTTGTTTTAAAACTGTAGATATGATGTCATACAAAATAACGTATTTCATTTTCAAACCAAGCTGAAGCCATTATAGTCTTTGTACATGTTATTGAAATGATTAATATTTCAACTGTTATCATCTGAAGTTAAAAAGTAGGATATTGGGATCGAAGTAAAAGTGACTACTGTGTATAATCTGAGCATACTGGACTGTAAGTGCTGCATCTGCTCCAAAAAATAAAAGGCGTGTGGAACTCTACTTAGCAAGTGACCTTTAGACCTAGATTAGCTTTCTTTTACTAATAGTTGATGCTGGGAGTCAAACACCTGAGACGACATGTATGGGATAATCTATCCATGTGATTCACGATTATATCATTTCAACAGTTCAGCCATTTTGTTAGTTCTTTTTTATATATATATATATATGTATATATATATATATATATATATATATATATATATATATATATATATAATCTCTAATTACCCGTCTCTTCCTCTGACTCCACTTTTTTGTGGTCAATGATGGAGTTCTGTGCTGGGTTGCATACAGTCGTAGTCCCCTAAGCACTCTCACTCAGCTCTGCTCCATCTGCGGTTTCGGGTCGGGTGGAGGGGAGTGAGGGGATATTTAAGGCATCGTGTCCTGCTGTTGGGAGGAGATTCATTTCTGGTGAAAGAGCAGCGGTTTAACACTCCCATCTTTGAATTTTGGTAACTGGTTGCTGATGATTTCTGCAAGCATTTCGGGGAACTCCACGCTCAGGGATTTATTCACAAAGGTGTAGAAGCAGAAGTTCAGGAGTCCACCCACCAACTGAAGAGATAAAGGGACGTGTTAGAGATTTAAACTTTGTAGAAAACAACAAATGGCATTTGTAATAGTTTACTTCTGTAAGGTAAGAATATCTGTTGGGGGGTGAGAGAGTGAATCGTGTAAGACAGGGGTGTCCAAAGTCGGTCCTGGAGGGTCGGTGTCCTGGAGAGTTTAGCTCCAACCCTAATCAAACACACCTGAACCAGCTAATCAAGCTCTTACTAGATATACTAGAAACTTCCTGCTGGTGTGTTAAAGCAAGTTGGAGCTAAACTCAGCAGGACACCGGCCCTCCAGGACAAAGTTTAGACACCCCTGGTGTAAGACTTCCTTTGTGCTTTAAAAAGGTTTTGTGTACCATTGACATTGTTGTCAAAAATGACTACAGTCGTTTTAGTAGCTTAAGCAGCACAAAAATAGTCTTAAGGTGCATCCCAAATTGCATACTTATGCACTATTCAACGCCATTTTGTAGTATTAGTGCAAGTAGTGAGTTCACACTGAAAAAATAGTAAGTGCACTTTAAACACGCGGATGATGCACTTAATCAACCGGTAAAATGAAATGTGTAATGATGGACACTTCACGCACTCAACGGCAGCTGCTTTGCTCACGTAGCAGAAGGGGCGGAGCTTTCGGGTGTTCATGTTGTATTACTTTATTTATTTATAGCGTAGCGTAGCAGGGACACTGCTACGCTACGCTAAACGGGCTGTGTTTGTAGCTCTCTGTTGCATAGATTCGCAATTTGCATTTTTATTATCAAATACCTCCACTTTCGCTAAATACTACTTAGGGGAACAATCCCTAAATACATTTTTTTACAACATTTAGCACTTTATAAATAAATCTACTTTAAAAACGTTCTGTCTCTCGAGCATCCGCCTGTTGTTTGTAGCTTTGGCCTGCTAGCATCGCTAGTCAGCTAAAGCTACCGACTGCCACTGGCTTGCATGGTTCGGGATCTGTAGAGCTGCGCATCGATGGAATTGCTCCTCAGTGTTTGGACTCTCAGTAGTGATTATTAACCCACACTGAACTGAGCTAAACTAAACTGAACTTAAACACTGAAAACTGAACTGACACTGTTTCAATTCACTATAAACTTCCATGTGAAGCTGCTTTGACACAATCTACATTGTATAAGCGCTATACAAATAAAGATGAATTGAATTGAATTGAATTTAATTTATTTTGGATTGTGAAAGCAAAATTCTCCTGTGAGAGTGATTATAGCGCCTCCCAATGGTGAATGCGGTTATACTAATAGCAGGTATTATTTGGTAGTTTGGTTTTATTTATTTTGCTATTTTGGCAACCGTCAAACGTCATTTGGGAAACGGTTTGAATTTCCGCTTAGTAGAAAAAACAGTGTTATATTTGGGACGACACTACATATACTTTGCTGTTGAGTGTGTAAGTGCTTAAGTACATAGTGCATAGTGTGCCATTCAGGAATCAGCTTTAGTTCGCAAGTTGTTTTAGTTGTCAAACACTTGTACATGCGAACAGACTGAACATGTATTAATGTGCATGATGCCACCATTTTATTTAAATTGCACTGTTGTAGTTTACGTTGTGACAGTTATAATTTTGTTTTCTGAAAAAATATTTGCAGGCCATTTTAAATGTTTGTGTTTTCAGTCCCCAAAATCATTATATCATTATATAAAAATCATTATGGTCATTGGATAGAAATGCTGCTTTATTCGCATGTCTTTTATGTGATATTCCAGTTTTGCGCATACATTTAATTTGCATTTTTGGATGGAAACAAACAGAGAACATATCTCATGAGAATTTTCCATTTGAGTTTTTTTATGCGATTTAGATGAACGTCATGCTCAATGTGTCAATCATTACTTATCAATCACTACAACAGGAGCAAATTTGCCTCTATTCAGGCATTTTGATTGACTTTGTATATAACACGAAGTTAATCGTGTTAAATTAGTTTTGAATCGTTTTACCTTTTAAATTTGGTGTGAACACAACATAAGTTTTATATTTTCAGTTAAAAATGTTTTGTAAATGTCAATTTAGTTTAATAAAAAATTGTTGTATAGGAACCTGATACATTTTAGAAGAGGATTATGAAAAATGTATCCCATTCCAAAGTTTGGCATCAGTTACATTTAAAAAAATAAAATGTTATCAACAAAGAAACGTGTAATAAACTTAATGCAATAATACTTAATATTACTAGTAATTAATACTTAATAGTGTTACAGTTTTTACTGTACTTAAGATATGATCAAATAACTACACCCTTAAAAAAGCCTTACTGACCTCAAACCTTTGAAGAGTATTCTCAACTTTCAGTTATAAATGGCACAACTGACAGTAAAACAAATCAAATAATATCCAATGTAGGATTGCACAATATATCGCTACATAATCGATATCGCTATGTCCTCATTCACAACAGTCACAGTTGAACAGGAGCTACAGAATTGCATTTAAGTATTGTATTTATATTGAATTTATATGATTTATGCAAGAAAAAAATGTTTTTACTTCAAATTTTGTCTTGATTCTAGTCCAAATATCTACATTTCAAAGCGACAACATAATTATTTTACTTACCCCACTGGCAGATAATTGACCTTGTTTTAACTCTTCATTTTGACTTATTTTTTTTAATGGTTGAAAACAAAAAATATTTTTACCTGCTCTAATTTTTTTTGATATTTGGATTAAAAACGAGATAAAGCAAAGTAAGAAACATATTTGGTAACACTTTATTTTGATGGTCCATTTGAGTATTAGTAGACTGTCTGCTTAATATCTGTTGACACTGACATTTAACAGTCCTTCAACAGACATTTAACTGACTATAAGAAACTTTGCAATTACATGTCAACTTACACTAACCCTAACCCCAACCCCAACCCTAACCCCAACCTAACAGTCTACTTATAATCTAATGCTAATTAGTTGCAATGTAACTTAAATTCAACAAACGGACCGTCAAAATAAAGTGTGACCACATATTTTTTGGATTCATTATTCAATTTCTGTACCTGATTACTGTTAGACTCCCAGAAATCCATCAAATAGTGCTATTGTGAAACTGTCGCGATATTTAGTGCAGAAAAATCAAATATTGCTATATCAGATTTTTTCCAATATTGTGAAGCCCTAATCCGATGCTAACAAAAATTCTAATCTATGGTATAGAAAGATAAATCATAGACATTTGTTCTGCTCCAAAACCTGGTGAGTTGCCCCTATAGAGCACATCACAGTCACACTTCTGAAGTTAAAGTTTAAAGTCTTGGCCAAAATTTAAGGATATTCAAACTGAAAAAGATTAAATTCCATTCAATGCTGAAAATACAAACAATTTGACTACTAGAGTAAAGCTGTTTATGTGGAATTCTATAAAAACGGCATATTTCACCCAATATTTCTGTGTTTTATTTTTAGAGTATTGCATCACTGGCTTAGCAACATGCAAAATTCTACTGGGATCAATTGTTGAGTTGAGTCTCCCAAGCAGAATCACTATGACGCACACAGTTGCTGCCTGTGCGCAGCTTTCCAAATCAGTCTTTCAGTTCGAAAACTGCCTTTGAAAACATCCGTCTAGAGGCAACAGACAGCCAGACAGCTCACTAGGGTTTCGGAGCAGAGAGAGACATGGTTTTCTATAAGCATTATTTAGGAAAAGCATCCTTACGTCGTGCATGGAGTCCAGTAGCTTAGTGAGCTGATAGAACCGTTGCCAGTTCTGGCTGGAGTTCTCCTCTCTCTTCACAATAGCCTTGCCCAATTCTTTAATGTAAGACATTCGTAGTTCATCAAACACTGACTGACTCTTCAACCCATCCTTCGGCACTGAGAAACAACAAAAATCATGTAAAATAGCTGGTTTAAGCTGATTTGTTTCTAAAAGAGTATATGGATGAATCTAAAGAGGCATCTAAAGAAGTTCACCTGTGTTCAGGAGCAGAAGGACTTTCATGCACAGATACTCCTCAGTGGACACTTGCAGTCGCACAAATTCATTGGAGATCTTCAACATCTGCTCACACTGATCACTCATGTAGGGCAACTTCATCCTCTCTCTGTGGGCAGACACACATGACCCTTATTTAGGAATTTATGGACAGTGCTAGAGTTTGCCTAAATACATGGTTTAGGATATGGTTTATATTTACCATGATCACACTAAATAACAGAGACTGAACTGCTGGTGATGATATATGCATTGACTAAAATGTGTTGCAAGTAGAGAGAATTTTTATTTATTTTCTCTCTCATTCTCATTTCTTCCTCTCATTCAGTAGAAACTATCTGTTGTTTATATGGACCTCTTTTGGCCAATTTCAGCTGAGTGGTACGGTACATGTCGGTATGGGTCACCTTTATCAGTGTTTCCACTGCCAAAAGGGTAACAATGGGAAGCTGTAGGGGTTCAAAAACAACACGCAACATATAGCCTACAGTCAGTGCAAACCTCTCATGTGTATCTTTAATCTTCACCAGCACATGCAACCTCTGTTAGAAAGTAATTCCGTAGTTCAGAGTTTATAATGGTCCAAAAGTTGATAATAGTTAAACATGGCAGTTTGTTCATGGCTTAGGTTGCTAAAAGAATCATTTTCTGGTTTGTTTTTTCCGGTTTCTCCTTTGTTTTTTCGTTTCTCACCTGTTGCTTTAGACGGCCTTGTAAACAATGTTCTGTTCTTGGCTTTGTGGCTGTTCATCAAGACGATGACAAGGTTTGTTTAATTATTATGGTGTAATGTCTCGGCTGTGTATTTAAAAATGGTGCTTCCTTTGTTTTTATTCTCCTGGCTTGTGCACAAGCTAGCGACGTATCTCTGTAAACCAATAGCGTTCAGCTGCGTGACTTGCTCCGCCTTTTGGTATCCTTTTGTTGTGCTAGGTACCCTTTCGAAAGGGTACCCAAAAAGTGGTACAGCACAGTACCCTTTTTGGTACCTTTTGACAGCGGAAACAGCCATAAAAGCATATTGAACCATACTGTACCACTCAGTGGAGACGGGCCATTAGTTAAATTAGTGGCAAATTGATGCATGTGCCATGGTGTTGGTGCTTTCAAACCAAACCAAATTTTTTAAATGTCAAATGTAGGGCAAGTATGCAATAGGAATTAATCATTCTGCCCTATCCTGTGCTGTTTTTATCTTGCTACAGGGCTAAACGACTCCCACTTTGACTCAAATGTATTGTGGTTAGGTTTGGCAGCAAAATTAAGTGCGTTGACTGCAATCCAGCAGGGGTTCAACTTTGGTTCAGACCAGGCAACTAAACCTATTGTTATAGCAAACTAAAAAAAGGGTATGGACTCTGTTGCGATGAAAAGAAACAAAACAGATTTTGAATTAATTAGCCAAAAAGGACAATGTATAGGCCTAGTACTATATCTATTAGTGCTGCACAATATATCGTTTCAGCATCGTTATCACAATGAGTCCATTCGCAATAGTCACATTGCAAGATATGCAATGTTGAGCCTGGATTATAGTCGACCAAATAACTTTGCTTGTTTTAAAGAAAAACTCTTAATTTTACCTTATTTCTTATGAAGTTGAGAACAAAACAATATTTTTACTTGATCTACAAATTTTAGTACTAGAAATGAGACAAAGCAAATAAGAAAAGCGTTTTTTGCATTGTGGTTAAATATTGTTAGACTACCCAGAAAACCATCAAATAGTGCTTTTTCAACCATCTTGTGAAACTGTATTCATATCACAGTATTTATCGCAGAAAAATAAAATATTACAATATCAGATTTTTCCATTATATGCAGCCCTAATATTTATCTTTAAAAAGTGTACTGTTAAACTCTGGAAACATCATCACAAACTGCATTTTCATTCAAAGTTGTCAATGTAAGACTACATCTACTCTGATTTGGAAAAATCTGATAAAAACGCTCCATGTCTACGCTACAGTTCTCAAACGCTTTTCAAAATCCACACTGAAACAGCTGAAAACACTTTTGTCACTGAACTTTGCATACAGAAAGATGTAAAATGTGTGAACCTGCATCAGTTGTGCCTGACGTTTATCTACTTTTGGCTGTTTGAAACGTTGCTGCATTATGTTGAGGAAAAGCATGGTCCAAGAGTGAGGAAGAGCTGTTGCACAGGAGTATAAAGTTGCAAATGCGAGCAAAAATATAGACTGGAAGATGTCAAAGTAACAGTTCTGACTCTGAGTAAACATTCAAAATCCTTTGAAGAAAAGCTGCAGTGGAGCATGAACAAGCTGACATTGATCTTTACCAGGGCTGTCCAAACATGCATTCAAAACAGTAGCTTCATCCACCATATTAGCAGAATTGGTCACAACAAAAAAATTGTCATTATTTTGGAAAGCCTCCATTTTCACATCTATTTATCCACTTGGGAGCGTTTTTAAAAAGATTAAATTCTATTTTCATTAACAAAACACACAATCTTAGTGTGGACAGAAGACCAAAGCGGAGAAAACATTTTACTTTTAAATAAAAATGTCAGAGTGGACATGGACTGACTTGTAAAAAAAAAAAATAATTTTCATGGATCGTTTCCATTACATGTGTTTAAGAGAAAAAATCTTTTATTGTCAAAAATTTCAATAAAAATCCAGAAACTCTGCTTCAATCCAGAAAACCACTATAATCCGTTTAATTAGATACATACTCATTGATCACCAGGTCTGGAGCGAAACACAGCATGTTTCCATTACAGTGTTGGTAGGACCTCCAGCCCAGTCCAAAAGACATGATGAACAGCCAGGAACACTGCAGGAGGGTCATCTGATCATCCAGATGAAGGTTCCGGAACCCTAAAATACATACAGCAGAGGGTTTGATAAGCTCTGTGGCTGAACATAATCGATAGGATGTTTTTAAAGACATCGCAATTCGTACCTGGCAGTGCTTTAGCCCATTTGACAGCAGAGATGACCTGCCGGCCGCCCAGCCTGTTCAGGGTAGTCATGAGGCGGATGGATGTGTCTGGTATAGTGCTGTCATATCCGGCATAGAGGGTGTCTGGCTCAATGGCCTTTAGTAGTGATAGCATGGTGGGCACCAGCTGAGGCATGGGTTTGGGCACCAGTGCGCGGGCCTCCGGCAGTGGAGGAAGATTGCGCTCCGGAATTGACTGTTGCTGGATTACCTTGCCGGCTTGACGTGCCTTTGACTTGCTTTTACGGGCTGAGAAGTGAATGAGAAATGATTACAATTGTTTTTTTTTCCCCTTACAAATATTCACTTCATTACATTTTAGATTTAATACATATCTAGACTAGAGCTGCATGATTAGACATGTCACTTGTATCTTTTTGAATGGGGAAAAGTAAAACAGTTAATATGGTGAATAAAGCCCCGCCTACTAGTACAGGAGCCAATCATCGATCACTATATGGTAAAAAAAAGCCTGCCTTCTAGTACAGGAGCCAATCATTGATCGGTATAGATACTCTGGGGGAGAGGCTTGGACCAGATGTGAGTTTCTGCAGATTTTGTGTGATTTGGATGTTTAGAAATCAAACTAAAAGGACAGATGTTTTTTAATTTCATTGGTGATTCCTAATATGAAATTCAATCGTAAGCTTGGCAAGCAATTTTGGAGAAGTTTATGTTTCCCCATTCGAACAGAATGCAGCATACTGCCCGAGAGGCGTTTCCAAAATGCCGCCGAGTGAAATGACTTGCCTTAAAGGGACTTTGTCTTAACTATCCACATAGGCTTAATTCTAAATGATGGTGGTTCAGATTTGTTTATTAAACTTTGGATGATCACAGATCTGCATGTGATTTGTTTGTGAAGTCAATGCAAAGATTGGATTAGGCGATTGCTTCAGACTGTAAAACAAAGTGGAAAAATATCTAACAAACGGAGCAATAGAGCAGTTTTAGATTTAAGATTTGTTTTAGATCTTGTCTTGACAAGAGATCAAATTAAAGAAGCTTTATTTTTATGATTTGTGTCTAGCTATGTTTCCATCCAAAAATGTGAATTAACTTTATGCGGAAAACTGGATTATTGCATAAAGACGTGCAAATAAAGCAGCGTTTCCATCCAATGACTCAAATCAAACAAAATCATCACTTCCTGATTAACTGGCACCAAATACTAACAGTAAAAACAGAATTTCCTGTGTTAAGAGAAGCTGAGTGAATCCTTTTATTCATTTAATAAATGATTTGCGCCTCATAAGGCAATCCTGACGTGCAGTAAACGCACCATGGCGTTTAAAGACGTGAGACGCGGAGCACAGACTCTCTTGATTCTGGAGGTAATTAATAATATAATTACACTAATACTGAAATGGTTAAGGTGTTTAAGAATGACCAAAACAACATTTTAGATGTTTTACAATGGGCTCAGCCTGCTGGCTTGGCCATTCACACATATTTTTATCATCACATGATCTCTATAACAAAATCACATCTTTTTTAATGCGCACACTGGAATTAGTTTAGTAAAAGTCACAGTTTATGCGCATCATTTCTTATCGAATAAAAAGTTTATCCTACACAGTTATTATAAAATATGCGCATATCCAAAATAGGTGGATGGATACGTAGCTATTGTCATTGTCAGACTGCACACCAAACATGGTAGGCTACCATATATATATATATATATATATAATTTTTAGATATTATACATATTTTTAATCACAAAATATTCTCAAATTTCTGGGAAGTACCACCACAAAATCACAAAAAAAAACTTGAAAAACTAGGGGGTCTGTGTATTGTTTGCAAATGGTTTTGGTGCATGTTCTGGTTGGGGGAGGGGGGAATTGGGATAAGATAGTAATACTGATAACCTTTTGTTAACAAATATGCATGTTGTACACTATTGAGTGTTGTTTTCACAAAAAAAAAGATCTATAAATAAAGTTTTAAAAAATGTGATTCTCAGTTTATCCAAATTCGTGCAGCTCTAATCTAAACTGACATTTAAGGACACACTGGTATAATTATATAATAAGTGCAAGATTTCACGTTACCCTCTAGGTTCATGCCTGCCATGAGGCATTTGCGGAAACGACAGGCAGGGCAGTTCTTCCGGCGGATTTTGTCAATGATGCAATCGTTTCGTCCAGCGCACAGGTAATTGTGTTGCCCTATGAAAATCAAAAAAAGGTGTAATTATTAGACAGGATGTGTCAAGAGACCCTCATCCTCCACTGCTGTCAAACACTGTTCTGAAACCCACTGCATAGATCAGGCAACATTGATGCACAAATGAGCACAACAAACATTTCTGCCACTGTTTTGTTATAGATCTTCAAATATATTTAGTTAATTGGCAGACGTTCTTGAGGTTATTTGTCTGCTTTGGACATATAATCATAATTTCCAGTTAGAAGGATGCATTTCAGCACCCACACAATAAAACATTTTGACTGACGAGTGACTCATTGTACGAGTCATTTGAAGTAGACATGCAGTGAGAAGTCAGATCTTGCTGGAAGGACGTGGTCTCTAACTCTACCTTATTAGGTAAAGAAACACTGATGGAAAGAAAAGCACATATTATAATTGCCACTGTTGATGTGTTTTGATCACCAGTGTGCGCTTTTATAACTAATATGTATATGCCATATGTATACATCATAATTTATGATTAATTGCCTGATTAATGGAGTTCTTTAATCTAATCACAATTAATTAAACTAGCCAATAATGGCAGTGCAATTTAAAGTTCTCATACAACAAAAGGGCTATTATAATATATTATATTATATTATATTATATCAACTGTACAAATGTTAATTATTCACACACAAATATCACATTCAAGTAAGGAAAATCAAACTAATCAAACTTTTATTGTATATTAAACTATATGATTTGGGTCTTTTTTAACATAATTTGTTACATTTTTATTGTATAAACAAAACATTTATGAATTTTTTGACAATTATTTAGAAGCACATTTGTTCATGATCGTAAGTCTAATGACACTCAAGTGCACATTTATAAAGTGCACTTGCGATAAATTAGAATTAAATACTTTATTTAAGAGTACATTTAAATTGACGTCCAGTTAATATGATAAAAATGTCTTGCAAACAAGGTTTCTGCAGGTTTCACCAAGTTAAATTTAAGACTTTAAGACATTTTAAAGACCATTATGAATGAAATTTTAGACTTATACAGGGCTAAATGCTAAGGATTGTTTTCGAATATCCCAGTTAGAAAAGCTTTTCACTAGCCCTATTAAAAATAATTGTATTTTATTCATTCATTCATTTTCTTTTCGGCTTAGTCCCTTTATTAATTCGGGGTCGCCACAACGGAATAAACTGCCAACTTATCCAGCATGTTTTTATGCAGCGGATGCCCTTCTAGCTGCAACCCATCTCTGGGAAACATCCACACACACTCAAACACTACGGACAATTTAGCCTACCCAATTCACCTGTATACCGCATGTCTTTGAACTGTGAGGAAAACCGAAGCACCCGGAGGAAACTCATGCGAACGCAGGGAGAACATGCAAATTCCACACAAAAATGCCAACTGACCCTGCCAAGGCTCGAACCAGCAACCTTCTTGCTGTGAGGCGACAGTACTACCTACTGCGCCACTGCGTTGCCCTGATTGTAATTTAATAATACAATAATAATAATTTAACAATAAAAATATAGGCAAGGGCAGTATCCTCAGTACATGAATGGAGAACTTTTAAACAAATGTTACTGTAAGAAAAGTAATTAAATGCTAATATTAAATAAAAAGTTAAAAGTTTTATTGAGATTGGGATTGTTGGTGATTGTATGAGTGTTAATGGCCAGATTAGGAAGCTATACGTGAACAATGGAAAATTAAGACCTGTTAAAAAAGATTTAGGTCCTACAACACAATATTTCAGTAGATTTAAGACTTTTTAAGACTTAACATTTAGCTTTTGAGATTTAAGACATTTCTAAGACCCTGTGGACACCCTGTGTAAATAAGTCACACTTATGTAATTTCTATTAAAATTTGTATGACATTGAAGTATTTTGGAAAAATTTGACTACACTTGAAATATAGCATTATACTACATTGAAGCTATGTTGACTAATACAAATAAAAATGACAACTTTTAAACCATATTCCAATTACAATCTTGCTTATCAGAAAAAAACATACTCGAGCCTTTTTAAAATGAGTCAAAAAGATTTGACTAAATGTATGTATATTGAAATACATTTTAAATGAACTGTAATTCATTCTCCAAAAACATTGCATTCAGTTTAAATGTAAAAATTACAATCTTTTAAAGCCTATTATTTCCATTAAAAGTACTTTGTTATACCCAATGTATACTCAAGTAGGCACGGGTTGGTTGATAATCTTGGATAAAAATATCATGGTATGTTCTTTTTAAATGTCTGGGTAAAAAACTAAAACTTTTTCCGCTTTGAACACAATAGATTTTATTTTAAAAAACATTTAAGATATTTTGGAGCAGTAAACATGTCAGGCTAAATAAATCAAATAAATCTTTGACTTTTGCTGTCTTCGTTAGTTTCTAAAACAGATTTCTTTTTTTTTAAAGGCATCTTTGGATATCTTTTCTGCTGGAGATACTGTTGTCTTAAAATAATAATAATAATAAATCTGACATATACCATAAGAAAGGTATAGCAGAATATTTTGCCAATTTTAAAACCCTGACTTTTCCTGCGGTATACCTTGAAAACGGTTATCGTCCCATCCCTATACTCAAGGGGGACTTATAAAAAAGTAATGCATAGGTAACACATTTATACCACAGATATATGGTAGCATACCTTCAACAGCCCTCTTAAAAAAGACTTTACAGCTTCCACAAGTGAGAACTCCATAATGGCAGCCAGAAGCCTCATCTGAGCAAACCAGACAGATCTTGTGTGTGCCAGTCTTTCCACCAGCTGACGATGTGGCAGTGCTGTCTTCAGGCCTGAAACAATCAGAAATATGTATATTTTAATGTCAGGAATATTAGAGTGCTATCATTTTGGATATTAAACTGAAATGTACACTACAGCCTGAATGTTTGGGATCAGTAAGATTAGGGCTGGGCGATTAATCGAAAAGTTATTGAAATCGACATTCAGAACCTTTAATCGGTCAAATTTTTTCAGGTCAATTTTTTCCATTTACTTTCCCTACCGTGTGTGGAGTCACGTGACCTCACTTTAAGGTTAATTTCTACTTGTTATATTATGATTTATACTTATTATATTATTCTGATATTATACTTCTGCCAAGTGTATATCCACACACCTCTCAAAAAAATTTAACTACATGCCACAATGACACGTAGCGCAAGCTTTGTGATTGGTCGGTTTGGTAGTGGTGTCGAGGGTGGGTGGTGCGGAGAGCCGCGTTTTAGGCAATGTGTGTTTTAATTTCAGTTGTTCAACATTGATGTTCAATAAATAAACATAGATAGTAGATAGTGTGTGTTTTCCTTCAATTGTTTTAAAATGAAGTAATTCACCATTCATTCAAAAATCTCTCACTTGTAATATGAGCATATTTACTAAACAAAATCTGTCAGTGAAATATAAGGGCGAAATCATTAAATAAAATAATCGTTCATTACTTGTAATTGAGTTAAAATGTTTAATTAATACAGATTTAGATTTCAGGTCAAATTGCCCAGCTCTAAGTAAGATTTGTTAATCTTTTTAAATTCTGCTCACCAGCATTTTTTTTTATCAAAATACTGTAACATTCTGAAATATTATTAGAATTAAAAATGACAGTTTTCTTTTTAAATGTAGTTTAACATTAAAATGTATTAATGTGATGTAAAGCAGATTTTTTTTCAGTATTGTTAGCCATCACATTATCCTTTAGAAATCATTATAATATGCTGACTTGCTGTTCTCTCATAATCAATTGTTATTGGTACTCAATTATTAATAATGGTTCTTGTTGAAGAATTTTTTTCGCTTTATAAGATTGTAGAAACTACATTTTATTAAAATAAAGTTCACAATAACATAATTTATTTGAACTTACTGAAGTTTCTTTTACAGTATGAATGTCTTCCGAATTCCATACCAAACAGTTTAATGTTATCTTGATGAATAAGAGAGTGAATTATCTACACTACCGGCCAAAAGTTTGGGGTCAGTAAGATTTATAAATGTTTTAAAATAAGCTTCTCCTGCTCACCAAGGCTGCATTTATTTAATCAAAAATACAGTACAAATTGTAAAATGTTATTGCAGTATAAAATAACTGTTCAAAATTAGTTTATAATTTAATTTAATGATTTATTCCAGTGATTTTAAAGATGAATTTTCAGCTTCACTGCTCTAGTCTTCAGATTCACATGATCCTTCAGAAATCATTCTAATATTAGTTATTATTATTATTATTATTATTATTATTATTAATGGTAATAGTAATAGTAATAAAAACTATAATGACTGGAGTAATAATTTCATTTGAAACTACATACAATAAGAATGCAGTCAATTGTAATAAATCGAAACATTTAATAAATGCCGCCTTGATGAACAGAATGATTTTCTTAAAAGAAAAAACATGAAAAAAAAATTAACCCAAACTTTTGACCAGTAGTATATATATTTGGTGGTACTTCTCCAAATTATGAAACAGCTTTTTCAACACAGACATAAAATGCTTTTATAACTACCTTCAATAAGAATACAGATCTTTTAAACTGTACTATTTTACTGTATTTTTGACCAAATAAATGCATTATTGGTGTGCAAAATAGCCTTATTTTAAAAGCATGATCACAGACTATTGTGCATCTATCTGCATAAGTAGTTTCAGCCCACTCCCATGACAAGGCTGTGATTATGAAACATAATAAATCCAGAAGACCGGCCACCAGGTGGCGACAGCCAAATGTAGCCAAGATATTCAGCACTGCTCCACCTCCACAGCGCCTGCACTGAGCCACTTTTGCAACGCCTACATATGCGTTTAGTGGGAGAGAAAAAGACAGAATACAAGTAGGGCTTTACAGTGTAGTAGATATAAAATAAACAGTTGCTCGCATGCAAATCACTCATGTGAAGCAGAGTAGAAAGGAGGAGAGCAGTTGCATATCCTCTTTAAACCGCTAGATAACATCTGTTTGTATAACGCCAGCACACAGTGTTGCTCAATGATCAAATACCACATTAAAGTCAAACGGCTGTAGTATCAATCCAATTTGTGCTCTGAATTCAACGTGTCGAGAAAACAACGCAGGCTGTAATTACAAGGAAATATACCCATGACTGAAGTGCAGGAGATATCGCTATGTTATTTGTATTTCAATGGATATCAGCATGGTTATTCTTGTACTTTATTCATAACTAAGTATCATGGACTAATGTGAAAATGTAGATTGAGAAGTGCCCCCAACAAGTCTAAACAAGAGAGATCTTGTTAGGCACCAAACGATCATGAAGTTCATTTGCTTACAGTTGTTAAGCAACGTCACAACTTGTCATGTGAAAGATATGGTTCACGTAAAGACGAAAATGTACTCGTAATCCACGTACTCGTTGTGTCACTGAAAAAAAATGATGTCTGCAAAATTGTTGTTAAATTTAGTAATGTTCAACTTAATTTGTTTGTTTAAATTCAGCCCAAATTGTTTACAACCACTTAACTTAAAAAAAAAAAATTGTAACTCAAAGGAATCAGCTATGAATCATTTTTTTCCAGTGTAATTTGTTTCGTCTGTTAAAAAATATTTTGAAGAATGTTGGTCAATGGTGAGTTAACAGAAAACTTTGACTTCCATTGTATTAGAAAAAAATAGCATGAAAGTCAATTGGTTAACAACATTCTTTAAACAAACAAACTCCTATAGGTTTGGCACAAGAAGAGGGTGAATAAATCATTTTTACTTTTTTTAACGACAAGCATTTATGCTTAAAATTGCTTATTTTTGACTCACGTGTTTCAAAATGTGAGGTTGTTTTTGTCAGATTTATTGCCATTTCTGTATCTTATCTTTTGGTTTGTGTCCAAAAACGTCCAAATAATAACCAAATGAGTTACCTGTTGTTTTTATTCAAATCTGTTATTGACGCTATCAAACCAAAGAAGATACCTGTTGTTGTTGTTGTTTTTTTTTTGTTCAAATCTGTTATTGATATTATTAGTATATGGTAATGTAAATAGAAAGTAAGGTTACATCTGGCACTTATCGTGATGAAATGCATTTTATTGCTTTCTAAAAGAAACCAAACAATTATTTTATTGTCACTTTATTGAGCTGGTGTAATGAAGTCCTGTTAAAAGCAACTTGTGCATGCATGCTTGCATTTATGTCTAATAGAACCAAGTCATACCTTTCTGGCTCAACCTGTTCTCTATTGTTTAGAAAACATTTTAATAATAGTTTTAGACATAATTGCCTATCGCAGAGCTCTTCAACTGATAGCCCACAGGGAAAAACGTGTGCTGATACTGATTTTGATTGGAAATCCTCTACCTTACATGCTTAATCTGATCTCCAAAGGTAAGTCCTTTAAAGGATTAGTTCAGTTTCAGAATGAAATTTTCCTGATAAATTACTCTCCCGCCTGCCATTCACAAAGTTAATTTATTACTTCAGTCAAAAATGTTGTAAGGTTGGAAATTTCCTGATAAATTACTCACCCCCTTGTTCTCCAAGGTGTAAAAAGGATAGTTCATCCATAAATAAAAAATGACTCACCATTTACCCTGAGGTGGATGTAAACATTGAGTTTCTTTCTTCTGCTGAACACAATAGAAGGTATTCTGAAGAATGTTAGAGACTGGTCACCATTAACCGACAATAGTTAGTGAAAATGATACTATGAAAGCAGATGACTACCGGTATCCAATATTCTTCAAAATATCTTGTTTTGTTTTCAGCAAAAAAATAATAAAATAAACTTAAACATGCCATGCATTTTTGTTAAACTTTAAAATTCTTTACTTAGTTAAAAATAAAAGTTTTTTTGTTAAAAACATGCTGGATTTTAACCATATATTGGACTTTAATAGTGATAAGTGTTACAGTGCAGCTTCATGAGCAGGGGGCGCTCAAACCTGCAATCTGTCACCCCATTATATTGATAGGGACTCTATACTGCTCAGTGATCGCCGTCTTTCAGATGAGATGTTAAACCGATGACCTGACTCTTTGTTGTTGTTGTTAAAAATTCCAGGATGTCCTTCGAAAAAGAGTAGGGGTTTAACCCCAGGATCCTAGCCAAAAACTAACCATCCCCCTATCGTAATTGGCTTCATCATTCTGTCTCCTCTCCACCAATCAGCTGGTGTGTGATGTGTGGTCTGGCGCTATATAGCTGCCGTCACGTCATCCAGGTGGATGCTGCACACCCAAAAATGTGTAAAGCACTTTAAGTGTCCAGAAAATTGCTATATAAATGTAAGGAAGTATATTATTATTATTATTATTATTATTGTTACTTGAGGAATAGGGTCTTATCTAGCAAAAGGATCTGTCATTTTATTAGAAAAAAATAAAACATTTATATACATTTGAACCACCAAAGTTTGCATACCAGAGCCTTTGTGGTTAAAAAGTACATACAAGTAAAAGTAGAAGTACATATATTTTAATTTTAAGAAAATGTCAGATAACTTCACTTACTTCTCGAGAGGGATAATTTAGAGCTTACTGAAATTGCAGATCAGAAGTTCAAACCACACAGAAGTGCAATACAATGCTCAGCATATATGCTCAGCATAGATAGGTTTCAATTTCTAAATCTGTTTGGTGACTCAATTTTATTCTAATAAATATATCTGTTTAATAAATCTGTTCTGTTTAAATGCACCAAAATACATTGCCTATATTCACTGAGAAATAGATAAAAAAATTCATTTTCAAAATGGGGTGTACTCATTTATACTGAGCACTGTATGTGAAGAAAAAAACCCTGCATGTAGTCTTTAAAAACATGGACTTTAGAAAGAAAGACAACAGGGATCTTAGTGGTGCTGGAAAATGCATGCATTTTAATCTTGTTTTTTCAAGGTTTAAAAAAAACTGCTTAGATTTTGTTAAAGTGCTTAGTAACTGTGTTGCTTTCATGATAATTCATATTAATAAATAGGTAATAACTATTTAAATAGTACTTTGTAAATAGTAATTTTTACTCATTTCTTACTTTGCAAGAAATGAGTCTGCGCATGTGCCTGTAACGTGTCCTTGTTGTGTTTTTTATCTGCTCCTTTTGCTTAAACAGCAGGAGATAACAAAATGCATGAGTGAACAATGCATGAAATTAAAATAAGTATACATTTAAGATGAAAGATCTTGACATTTAGGACGATAAATTACAGTAATTCAATGTTTGGCTTGGGGCAAACAAACATACCATCAAATATTTCCTTAGAAGGCTGTACTAAAGAATAGCATCTGATAGAATGTGATAATGTATGTAAATGTCATTTCGTTTAATGCTTCAAATTCAAAGTTTAAAAATGCACCTGGAAAGTGCTCAAATTTGGAAAAAGTGTAAGAACCCATAGAAGTCCATATAGAAAAAAAAAATCTTGCACGTTTTGAAAAAAGACAAGCATGAAGACAAGCATCTTCCAACGGTAAATGAGGGAGTAAATGATCAGGAAACGTTCATTTTGGAACTAATCTGTGAAAAGGCCTTGGTGTACTTAGTGAGTTAGCATTGTGCATCAGAAAACAGAAAAGTTGTGTAAAGTTCACCACCTGTAATAGATTAACAAATGATGGGAGGATGTGGGACTATTAGAGTTGAAGTGAAGCTTAAATTTCTAATAGAGGTAGAGGTTGATCTTTGGTTTTGTGTTTAACATTGCTTAAAGCGAAATGTCAGTTGGGGGCTTGGTTCTATTTATAAGTTGATGATTGGATATTGAGAAGTGTTTGATGTGTTAGGCAGGCAGATGAACGTGATCTTGCAGGAGTGGGTTTAAAACGCCCCTATTATGAGTTTTTGAAAATGACCTTCTATGCAGTAACACAGCTCTAAGTGAATGGAAACATCCACCTGAGGGTTAAATCTGAAAGTGCACCATGTTTAAAACTAATGATTCCTAAAGAAAAGTTGAATGAATGGTTTGTTTTGTGTTCTGATCTTTTGCATGCTTGCATCAATGTCAATACGGGACATCAGCAAATATAAAGTGCCAGATCAGACAAAACGTGAACGCGCCTTTCCCTTCAAACACTAGTAAAGTGCTGGGGATCATGGGATTGATCATGACACAAAGATTACTATCACTGAAAGATTACCAGATATGTGGCTGTGGGGAATGAAAGGTTAAAAGTTCATTTTCACAACAATACCACAGTATACCATGTGCTGCGTTTGTTCTTGTCATTTTTCCAATGATTGATACAATAACCTACACTGCTATGTGGGATTCGCCAACTGTTTGTTAATAAAGGAAGGATCAGCAAACAATACTAATGTATGGCACTTTGTCAGTAACTGTAAACATTTTATTTGGACCAGTGTCTTATTCCTCCAGATCCTAAGCATTACTCCTTCCCACACAACCTGTAAGTGTGATTAAAATAGTTGTCTTGCTTTCTGTCATTTGCAAAATATGTATATAATTGTGTGTTGTAAGTTGTAATCACGTATCTATTATAGATCAGTACTTGTAATGTATCGCTCAAGTTAAATCTTAATGGGCTATTTCACATATCATGTCCAAAACCACATTGAAAATGTGACGCATGCTTCTTCCTTTACAGATTTAAATGTGTTTTGTGCTCGCGATCCTCTAACTGTTGTTGTTGCTATGGTCACCATCAGTTGTTCCTACACACGCATTGTGCAGTGAATTTTCAAAATAGTTCAACTTTTGCCACTGTGTGGATACTGAATGCGTCATTGCTATTACTTGAAGTTAGGGTTAAGAATAGAACAATATGCTGGTGTTTAACTGCATTGCTTTAATGCATTCCTGCATTGGACTCACACATATACTCTGAACCCTGGCTACTTTATAACCATGGTAGGCGTTTCTTTCCATCTTTCGCTGAACCCAGTCAACCAATCACAACAGACTGGGCCATCGGCCCAATCAGTGCAGATTAGCGTCACGCTAAGGAGGAGTTTGGAACAAATTAATCGTTGAACAGGTCATATGGGAGCCATTGGGATATTTAGGTAAAAATAAATGCATATTATAAGGCAATGAAAGTGTTTTTTGACCTTGCATGCATATCAGCCTGTTGTTGGAGACCCCCAAAACCAAATTATGACTTATTATGCATAATACGGGCTATTTAAGTGAAATAATGCAAGTGATGTTAAAATGGAGAATGTGAACCATAGCTGGGGTTGAATGAAATAAAATTAGGGCCCTGTGATCTGCAGAATGACTTGAAACCATTCATTAAAATACTGTTTACTAAATAATCAGAACAGTTACATTTCATTTGATTACATTTTTATAAATGGCTAATGTTTCATGACTTCGTTTGATTCCCACCATTTTTAAGAAGAGCTTTTAATAAACAGAAAAATGCTAATAGAATATTTGAATAATAATCAATACTAATCTCATATGGTCATATTGTTGAAAGGTTTGATCAATTCTGTAGATTGAAAATGTTTTTAGATTATTCAAATTAAATTTGAACAAAGTCTGAACTGAGAAGAGATTTCATAAAACCCTTAAAGTAAAAATAAATGGTTTCAACTTTTTATACATCATAGCTAAATTATGTAAGATTTATGTAATAATAACACAAACTTTGTTTACTAGCATTTAAATTAACCAATGAAAAATGAAAGAAAAAATTAAATGAATACCCAAAACACAGAAAAATAAAAACAAAATAAAGAGTTTTTTAAAAACACAGTTTTTTCTGTTATAATAATGAAGGGTGGTCCTTGGAAAGTGACCCCAAAAACCTTTTGTTTGACATCCTGTATACATTTCCAAACATGAGCTGTCTTTTCTTACTGGAAGGTCCAGTTCTGTCAGTTTGATTAAACCTGAAAAGGCCAGATGAATCTCCCTGAATGAATTGTTCGCAACAAGATGCATGTCGACAATGGATATGATGAACAGTCATTTTATGCCAGCTTTAAATAGACAACAGCCTGACCTTGAAATGGTGGCAGATGGTGAGATATATGGTGCTAAAATCCTCAATTCTGCACATTCTTTTTACTTATCAATAGTGTGCATTTGATGACCACAAATCCATGTGACTTCCGACACGCTGCATTGATGTACTATTGATCCCCACAGTCCCTGCCATCTAACGATCACCGAGAGCTCAAATCTCACATGCAATTTGTGTATTGGGGCAACATTTTAATTGTCACATGCTAGATTACTCTATTTGTTTTAATTGCTTCATTATACCTTCAATGGCACATAATGACATTTAGCAGAAGTTAATCACCCATTTATCAGAACCAAATGCCTAATCCTTGGCTAAAATCTTTAGTCTCTCAGGATAGGAGAGCAAAAACAACAAAAAAAAAAGGGAAATGGCTTTTACCCTGAAGAGAAACGCATAAAAACAGAAAGAGGAAGTTGAGCATGCCATTGCTGCTTCTGGCATTCTTGTCAAAGCCTTGAAAAAGTTCTGATAAGATTACCGTCTCATGAATCAGGACACAAGTAACACTTTGCTTTGAAATGCAACCATTTTTATCATGGATTAAACAACCATGTCATGATAATTGTTTAATGAATAAATAATCTCTACACTAGAAGCTCTAACTAGCTTTTTTGGCTCAGGTGACTCATAATGAACTCCCGTAAATGTGGGTCACATTTGCTTTGCAACCAGTTTAACCACATTGGTTTGCTCAACCAAAAATACAGTTACATTACTCGCATTGTTCTCAGGAGATAATTCACAGGGTTAAACCAGTAATCAGAAGCACACCAAGAGGAAAATATTCGAAGGCATTTTATGACAAACAGGCGAGAGCGCAGGCCCTGTGATTACCGTGGTGCAGAAAAACGCAGACTGAATCACAGAGTCATAAAAACAGAATTAGCACTAGAACACAGAATGTCACAGGATTTGGAAACTTTCAGATGAATAAATCAAAAGGGCTGTGCAGTGTTAATCTAATCACACACAAAAAAAGTTTATTAAATATGAAGTCTGCATGTTCTACATGGCATCTTCAATGTCGAATGCACGATCTTCAAGTCTAGTGCTGCTCTGAGGATCACTGCACTTTCATTTTACTTTAAAACATATTGCTATATCGTAGAAACTTGTGACATCTTCATGACAACCAATCAAATAAAAGCTTGTTTAAACGAAGAAATTATGACAAAAACGCATTCATTTTATTAATTAATTAATTTATTTAGAAAGTAGCTAAACATTTAATTCAGATTTAAATTTCCAGAAATTTCTATGATCAATCATCATTTATATAAATTAATTAATCATAAACCTTAATAATGTGAGATGTCTACTTAAGCAGCAAACTGTCACTTGACATGAAAGATGTGTAAATGACACTAGGGGTGTGACGATAACCCCATTACCAACACATCAACTGCGGTGTTGTGGTTATTACAGTCATCCCAAGCCTTTTTAGTTCATCGATTATTTTTGCTTCTGAAACTTTCAGGATTGTATATAAACATTGATTTATACATTTTCTTTTCGGCTTAGTACCTTTATTAATCAGGGGTCGCCACAGCAGAATGAACCGCCAACTTATCCAGCATATGTTTTACTCAGTTTTATGTATGTATAGCAGGCCTACTAACTCAAATCGATCTCTTCATGGAAAATAAGCTTTTTTAATGCTCTGCTGTAATTCTTATATAACAAACCTCTATTGACATTTTTGATACAAGTCATTATTTTAAAGATTATGTCCTAAAAGTCAGATTTTTACTTTATCACTGGGTTTTCATTTTCTCCATCTCACTCACGGTGAGTTCAGGTGAGAAAGTGTTTATAATTAGTCAAACTGGCACAAAATATCAGTATATTAATATAGGCTTTGCTAAAAGCCTGGTTAAATGTAGGTCTGTTCTTTACAGCAGCTTTAAACAGACGCTCACGCTGTGGCCACGGTGATAAGAGACAACAACAAGCTGCATATATGTTGAATAATTTAAAGTAAAGGCTACTATAGCATATACTAATTTTGTTATTTACATATAGTCTAGTAGTGGTAGCTTCTGACCAATAAATTAAGATTTGTGGCAGCAATTGATGGTTACATCCTGAACAGAACAAATGAAAATTGAAGAAAAATACAAAAATATTTAAGTTAGTGTAACACTAGCACTCCTGTAAATAATTTATAGGCTAATAATCAACACATCACCAAGTGGACCCTTGCCAATGTTTGCACTTCAAGCCATTATTGCCAGTACAACATTCTAATATATCGGCTGATAAATATAAATTGTAATATGAATTTTTAGATTTCCTTTCAAAACTTTTTACTGCTGAAAAAAAGAAAACTGCAAATTTGAACTAAATAATTTTTTTCATGGTGAAAATCTCCCACACATCTGATTAAGCAAAAATCAATTCATCAATGCTAATTCAATCCACAATGCTGATTCTTTGTCTAATGATTTTGAATCAATTCAATCAAATTTGTGCTACCTTTGCACAAAAATGGACAAACTTAAGAATGCTAAAGACGGTGCTCATCCAGTATGGGCTCATCCAGTATGCAACCAGCTTCATGATGCTGCATAAATTCCTGCCTTGCCACAAAGCAGTACCTGTAGCTGTCATAGATGTAGCGCTGTGCTTGTGCGGTGTGCGCGACCGGCTTTAAAATCTTGTGAGAATGGATTGTACATTTTTTTAAAGAACATTGTGAACCAAAGAACTGTTTGTTCTTTATAATTGCTTTTTACAATCTGGGGTTTCATTTTTCCACTCAGAGCTTGTTCATCCTGAATATTAATTTATTAATAAACAAAAAAAATATTTTTAAGGTGGCAGTACTTGATTCCGATCATAAACAAAAGCATAGAAATTCTACAATGTAAAGTTGGAAAGATAAATTTGTGCAGCCAAAAAACAGGAATAAATGTAGTTCAAGAAATGTACTGTTATTTTCAGAATCATATCGGATCATGAAGTCTCTAAAGACTCCCACCCCTGCTGCTAACATCTTGCCTTCCCTGCATAAATTCTTCGAAAGCATGCGTTTGGTGAATGCAACGTCACACCATTTGAAAAGAACCAATCAAAAAGCCTCATAGCCCGCAGCACATATCTGAAGTTGTTTAACCCGCAGAAATAATTTATCATCTTTAATGTCATCTTGGTGTTCTTGTCATGCCGATAATGACGCAACAAATGCATCAATACTGTTTTTGTTCAATTCGAAACTCCTGGTAATTTTCCATGACAATAATTAATTGTTGATTTTTTTTATGTTAATCAATGCTTTTTGATAAAAAAAATCTAGTTTAATCGTTAAAATGGAACAAAAGTAAATAAATAATCAATAAAACTGATTTTCATATGGTGCACAGTATAAGCACGGTTGAAATTTGTTTGTGGGCACAAGGCTGCATGATTTTCCCACAGTGTGTAGTTTATTTCTTTCATTTGGTGATTTGTAATGGTTCGTCCTCCAGGACTTTGCAGTTTAGACTGTTCTGCTGATTATAATGGGGGTGTTTTAGTTTATGGCATTGTGCCGTCAGTGTAGACACAGGGTAAGCTCTGCTCAGCCCAGCTGTGATGCAGAAGAGAAAGTAGGTCAAACCAATGGCACTCACACAGCCTGATCTCAGTGTGCAAAAGCACTTATAACACAGAGGCGATTTACATCCATTATCCACTTCTGCTGACTGTCGAGATTTCTGCTCTACGGGAACCGAACCGAGACGGCGAGAGAGCAAGGAGAGGGAAATAAAGAGAGTGAGAGAGAGAACACCCTCTGTAATGGCTTTAGTTAAAGTTGGTTTGGCCGCTGTGTCAAATATATGCGATGACTAACCAGTCTGATATTCCTAATGCAGAGATGCTGTGAAATAGCTTCACAGTGTCTGAAATAGCGTTCAGTCAACTGATATGGGACCGAGCTCGTTTTTGGTAACAAAACCTAGTCAAAGCTGTTACTATATTGTATTTTAGCACAACTGGAATGTTGCATTGACTAATTAGCATTCCCTTTTGCTTTTAAATTAGTTATAAACCTCATAATACAGATAAAAGATAATAGTTTTGATGGTATGTGGTATACTATTTATTGTTAAAGCAGAAACCAGTGGCCCCAGGATTAAAGCTTTTGTATTATCATGTTATAGCTTTAAAGGGATGCTTCACCCCAAAATAAAAATGTTGTTATCATTTACTCACGTTTTACTGGTTTTAAACCTTTATGAGTCTTCTGTTGAACACAAAAGAAGATATTTGAATACTGGATTGACTTTCATGTTATTTATTTTTCTTACCATGGATGTCAATTGTTACAGGTTTACAGCATTCTACAAAATATCTTCTTTTGTGTTCAATGGAATAAAGAAATTCATAAAGGTATGGAACATACATACAGTGTTCAGCATATATGAGTACACCCCTCACAAATCTCTCATTTAATTTAATATCTTCTATAAGATGCTTTACAATATTATATTTGTGCATATATATATATATATTAGATTAGTCAGTACTGAAGCCAAATCTGGAGCTTATCTAACAAAATAACTTATGATAACGGTCCAAAATTAATAGCCAAAAGTTATAGAAAAATATTAAATAGCATTTTCAAAAATCAAGAGAAATAAAAAAATATATACGATTTCAAGAGTTCTCGCTTAGCTGATGATTGATAATAAAGCGAGTTTGGCATGCTGTCCTGGGAGAGAGCCCTGAGCTCATAAGATCCTTGAGCCTGGGGCTCCCTCCCATTTGCAGGGCGAGAAGGGAGTTAGAGCTCAGGTAGGTCTCGAGAACTCGAATATAAGATTTGCTATGTAGAGATACACTGCTGGTTAAGAGTTCGACTATAGTGTTAATTTAGATTGATTAATTCACATGTTTTTGGACTGTAGGAGGAAACCGGAGAAGCCGGGGGAAACCCAAGAAAGCACAGGGAGAACATGTTAACTCCGCACAGAAACCACAGCTGGCCTGTTAAGGATTTGAACCAGAGACGTTCTTGCTGTGAGGCAACAGTGCTAACCACTGGGCCACCATGCTGCCCTATAGAGGGAAAGGTGGAGGAGTAGGGTTGGAAGGGGGGATTCTTCAAGGCAAAGATAACTGTAGTAAGAAACTCTGGTTATTTATAGTATTATTCTAATAGAGTTAGAAATCATCTGATTGGTGAATCATGCATTAGTTAATGTGGGACCAGCTGTGTTCAATCATAATTACGTGCTCCTCTCAAGATTAGTTTATAAATAAACTTCATTTTCATAAACTACATTTTACTTAAATTTAAATGTATTATCTTTTCATTTCTTATTATCTTTTCCATGCAATTTCGATTCTGTATGTCCTAAAAGTTCTGTACATGTGGTTGAATTGTCAATAAAGCTGACTATGACTTTGACTTTTTTGACTTGAAGCACTTGAGGATGTGTAAATTTCTTTTTGGTGAACTGTCCTTTTAAGAGACCCAACAAATGCTAGTATAAGATGGCTTAAACTAAAACACAAATATATCGCTTTCACAGAAATGATAACAAGACCTGTGCTATTTTAGAATGGCCTTCTGATATTTCATATTGATTAATCTTTTCTTGGCTGTGTCAATATAGAGAATTTAACATTAAGCAGGATTACATTCCATATCTAGTTTGCAGTCTATTGTAAATATTATATTCTATACCAGTATTAAACCATATTTAGGAGCTAGTATGTTTTGGGCTCAGTAGTTAGTTTTTTTAAGAGTCTCTTAATTTATTCAATAATAATAAAAAAAAGCAATGTAATGAAGTATTATATTAAACAAAAAAAAAATAATTGCAATTTAAATTAAAAACACAATGTATTCCTGTGTCTGCAGGGTCAAGTAAATGTAAAACCATAAAAGTAAAATAATTTACTTAAAATAAACATGAATTTAAAATGATTCAATGTATACAATTGAAACTTATTCCAGCTACTTGCCAATTTTCTTTTCTTGAACATAAAACAAAAAACTATAACTTTAAATACACCTAAATTAATTAAATCAATTAAAACTATTTAGACCTATTCACTTTACATTGTCTTCTATATTTACCCATACATCTATTATATCTTATTAATTTATGTATAAATGATTTTTTTCAATTGTTTTTAATTTATTCATCTGTGTCTTGATTCATCTTTGCATACTTATTGAAGGCCTCAGGAAATAGGGAGGGGTGGGAGATGGAAGGGATGGAGCTTAGAAAGGGGTAGAAACGTTTAGGTTTGATTTAGGAGTTGTACAGTTTTCTTGTTTTTGTTGTTGCTATATATTTGATGTCATGTCTTTGCTGATAGGACTTCTATTTTTCATATACATTTATAAGTTTGTATATTATTTGTAAAAAAACGCAATAAAAATATTAAAATAAAAATTATTAAATAAAAGATTTAGACCTATTAAAAATAATGAAAAGGACAAAAAATACAAACTTCCGGTTAGGTGAGCTATGGAGTAGGACGTGTTCGCTAAAAGATCCTCCAGAATTTGCAATTGTTTCTGAATTAATGCACATTTTTACTTAAAGGTGCAGTAGGTGATCTGCCACAATGCTAACCTGTTAGCATAAATCTCTGAAACACAGTCCCTTCCCTGCCGTCCAAAGCCACACCTCCTGAAAACACGAGCGCGCACACCTTAAAGATGACAGCAGAACCCTCTCTCATGTGTTAAGCTAAAGTTAAAGCTTGGCCGGTGGCATGCAGGAATTACTCATTACAAAGCCATACATACACGCTATTTCTGACCGAATATTCAGAGTAGCATGGTAAACAATATCGGGAGCGCGTCACAGGTCATCATTGTTTAAAAATAAACCAATGTGAATATAAAACCGACTTCACCTCGGTAAAGAAGGCTAGGCGGAATAACACTATTTATGATGTTTTGTTGTTAAACTAAATAAAATCTACATTATTGATGCTGTAAAACGTACCTTATGAAACCAAAAATAGGCACATCAATCTATCGCCAAAGGATTTCAGTGGCTGAACAAAACTTCTGTGCAGATATAGCACATTTGTAATAACAACATCTACATCAGCTTTGTGTGACTAAAATAGTTTCAATACACAACATTACCTGTCTAAAAGAAATCCTTCAGCCACGGTGTCATCCTTCCTCCAGCGTGCAAAAGTAACTCCAATATTGATTCGGAATTTTTAAAAGTTTTGATTCAGCATGTTTTTACCACTTGCTCTCTCTTTCTAATGAACGCGCAGCACGTGTATGCACAAACGGCGAACAGAGGTGCTCACTAGCTCACATCTGCATTTGCTGACAGACAGTTTGGGCTAATAATCGGAATTACAGGAGATGTCAACCCCACGCTATTTTATTTGGATGAACATCTTATGGCTTACCCAGAACATAAAAATACATATTTACTTTAATCAGTGCTATTGGAATGTGAAGAGACTTTCAACCAGCACAACAAAGAACGTTTCTGAAGACATTCACCTACTGCACCTTTAATACCAAGTGCCTGCAGATAATTGTGCCTAACTGAGTTCATTTTAAATCCTGTGCAACAAAGATGAAAACTAAAGGTAATAAAGGGGCTAACGCACAGCCATCGCAACAGCAGCCTGCAACAGCTAACGCATCCTAGAATGAACGTAATAGAGCCGCGGGGGTCAACGGAATGAGCTCGATACTGCTTCAGGTGACATTCAGACTCTTAAAACTGAAATTATTTCATCGCTACACCAGGATCTGGTTGAAATATTTTGCTCTAAACTACGGTCTGTAGGTAATTATTCCCTTATTATTGAAAAAAAGTATTTGCATGTCTCTTCACCTAAAATTATGGGTGTGACAAGATCTCGTACAACGAGATCTCGCGAGATTAAATCGCGGCGAGATTTCTTGTCGAGGTGAAAAGTTGTCTCGTCACGCAAGTTGTGATGTTATGATGGAGCGTTAGGGTGAAATGAGCATTGACGATTGGAGGCAGGATTAGATTTGATCTGCAAATAAAGTGCTTTGCACACAACTGGCAACCCAGGCTGGCCTCAGAGTTGCGCTTGTCACTCGGTTGGGTGGGCGGGTGTGAAGTAACCATCACTTTTTTTCACCGGAGTACAGCAGGTGCCACATCCAACATAGGCTACAATTACAGCCTCACACATTATGGTTTGTATCCATGTAATGGAATAGCACTTCAGATATGATGAAAGGCATAATCGTCATAAACACAAATTGAATTAAGACGTGGAGTATTCCTATTTTAGTCGCATTATTGAAGTGCAGATATGTAAACGCAATAATCAAACTATTAACACCGTGAAGGACTTTTAGACGCATTTTGCGACAGGACCTACACAGCTAGTGAGTCAGTAAAGCACCACAAACGCACACATCTCTAAGCGCGCGCAAACAAACACACACACTCACTGATTGAACTCCTGAAGACTTATCGTCACATCGTCATCACGGAACACACGTTTATACTCTCCGGGAAAAGCTGATTTTTTTTTTCATTCTGCGTGCGGTATTAAACTCCATTAAAACAACTCTCCTATCAGTCCTTTATATTCGCATAACGGAATCCAGTAGCTCAGAGAGAGTCACGAAATCTCATCTCGTCTCGTTCTCGTGAACCCAATCTTGTATCTCGTCTCGTTTTGTGGGGTAGGCATCTCATCACACCCCTACCTAAAATGTATTCGTACCAACAAAAAATGCATTAAAATAAAGATACAAATCATACGGAACAAAATTTGTTACAAAAAGAGCATTTTTTCAACAAACGTGGGCAATTTGGAGTGGTCAAAATTTGTTTTAATGTTTCCTGTTGCTCTTTTGGGTTTTTCATCTATTGTTTTTTGTTCTTGGCCTTATCAGGTAGGAATCCAAAGTAATTCAAAATTTTACTTCTGAGTTGTTCTTTTTAAGAGATTGTCACGGTTGTTGTAGCTATTAAATCATATTGGCAGGAGCAGAAATGAACAAATTCAGATTCGAACTGAAACATCAAAAAATATGCAATAGCCTACTATAAAAGGTGTTAATTCCACACAGTTTTGCAACCGTAGAAGGCTCCACAGACTATTAAAATAAAATTGTCTGACACTGCACAAACGGATGAGCATTTTAGTGACTTTTCCACATGCAACATTATGTATTGTAGACAAACTACAGTGGCACTGTCAGTATTTTGGAGCCATAGTATCTCGATATTACCATAGTACCGGTAAACCGTGCAACCCTATATTGATGAATGGAAAATTCCACAGCTTTTGGTAACATTGTAAAAGTATTTACCATCATCTTTCACATTATTCATTTTATGCATTCAAATGAAAAACATTAATATCTAAAAATTAATTTAATGTTTTATTAATTTAACATTATTAAAAAGGGGAATCATTCCATATTTACTCAAAAAAAAACTACAAAAAAACAATGAGCAATAGACTGACAGAAGCGGTCTGTAAAATGTCAAATCTGTTATTTTTATAATGACATTTGTTGTGAAGTGTGAGTTAGAAGAGCCAAGAACACATAAATCTCCCTCTGTCTGGACCTTCTATGTTTAGCTACAAGTGTCCTTCAAACAAACTGCATCTGACCACAGGAAGTAAAAAAGTGTCATAGTAATAACAGTTCAATGTAAAGAACTTTAATGAAATGCCACTAAAGTAATGCACAGAGTCTGTTTTTATACAGCATTTACAGTGTTCGCAGAGCATTGTGACCGTCTCTGTACATTCCTAAGATTAGCTCCCGAGGCTTTTTTCTTCAGAAAACCTATATTTTCTCTAGTCAAAAGGTCTTCATTGTGGGGCTGGTTATGCAGAGTTAAAAATATTTGGTGGGTGTGCGCTGGAGGGAGGAGAAGAGAGAAAGACTAGGAGGAGAAAAAGAAAACAAGCTACTTATTCACAGCTGCCTTCCATGTTGACTCATATAAAGCCAAGAACGATTTGAGCAAGGCTTTCAGGAAGAATGTCTGAGTCACTACAAATCAAAGGGTTTGGCTCAATTAGATAGTCATTCATGGTGAAGAGTCAGTCACATAAGAGAAGAGGGAGACGACCAACAACAACAACAAAATAAAAAAAACGACGCAAAACAAAAGGGGTGTGAACTAGTTTTGGTTGCGTGAGAAAAGAGGCGCCACAGACTTGATACCAGCCATGTTTGCCGCATAGCGTGCACACGAGAGAGAGAGAGAGAGAGAAGTGAGAGACAGACAGATAAACAAAGAGAGCGAGAAAGACAGCTCCTGTCTAAGCTGGCTACAAGCCACTAAATGTCACGCAGGTTGGGACGCAGTCGCAAACAACCCCAACTCCCACTCAAAAACCTGCAGACCACAAAGGCCTGATAATTGAGCCCACATGTAAATTAAAGATGAAACCTCTCGTGTTTCACCATCTGTTCCTGCTCTTTGTGACTGAGCCATTAACTGACCATCTTTTGTATTCAGAATAGCTGGCTATTTCAATGATTTTATGGTACACTTTCAAGTTATCGCTACATTTTTCATAAAACATCTGATAATGTTTTGGGTCAGTGGACAGATTTTATCTGACAAATGGCAGATTAAATGCATAAGGTGAAACTGTGCCTATTTTAATTCCCTGTGGCAAATATCTGAGTACCGAGTAAAACAGGATGTACAATGAGAAAAAAAATTAAAGGAGGCGATTGGTTTATCCATTAGGAATTTACTGGACTGTGTTGAATTGGGTTTTACGATCCCAGATTTCCTTCAAAGAAAATCCCAACTGGTTGTCGTTTCTAACAAAAGCAATACCAGAATGAAGTTTAAAGTTAATTTTAGGAGTTTTTAAAAAGGGAGATTTTCTTGTTTTTTTTCAGAGTGTTATGGCTTGTGAATCGTTTTGAACTACAATTGGTTCGTTGTGATTACGTAACTGTCGCTCTCAGCGGCTTTGTGACATTCACTAAGAGCTTACTGCTATTTGGGTTATGCAAACCTTTTTTTAACCCCAAAAGCTGCATGTTCACCGGAGCATTTTATTTATGTTTTTTGTCAAACTGAGCTTTTATTTTCTGTTGTTGTTAATGACAAAGATGCGTTTTGTTTTTGGGGGTTTTTGAGCGCCTACAGTGTAGCGAGCATTTTATGGTCAACACTGATCGCTCTGCATTTCTCCAGGCGTTGCAAGTTGAAAAACGTAGCACATATCAGTGTCAATTAGGCCTTTGCGATTTGGGGAAAATATCGAATTGCTATTTTTTTAACAGATATTGCGATTTCGATTTGATTCGCAATTTAATTTTGTAGTCAAGCTTCAGCTCTATTCTGTATCGTAGCTTCTTACTGCTAAAATGTAGTGAGTGTTAGTTTAAAAAAAAAGTAACTGAAAAGATATTAACTAACTCCAACTTTTATTTGTTTATACACAATTAGAAATGAAACACAAATTTTCTCTAGAACACACAGTAGTGAGTTATGGCGTTAGTTATTTCCTGGTGCTTTTGTGATGTTTTTTCACGTGGTGTAACAGCTGCAAACAACTCTGAAATTGTACTTTGCTGTTGCTAGCTACTAGATTGAGTGTCACTGGCAAGACTTTTAGTTGACTTTTAGCAAGATGCTCTCATCTAGATGCCTGTGGTGCTTTTTAGGTGCTAATTGTGTATTTCCTCATGCTGTGGAAACGTTTCTGCGACAGCTCTAAAATAATCCCATATTACCCATGTCCTGTTTTTCTATAATATTAATTTGTCTATTAATGCTTCTGAAGTGGCAGATGCCATCATCCCACTTGTCTGCGCTTTCCTATTTGTTTGTTTTATTATAAGCTTTTCCGCATAGTTTGGTTGCACAATTCTGATTGGGCAAAACGAACGTGTGCTCACTCAACTGGCTAGTAAGACTGTCACACACAGATGGCAGTTTCAACATTTCAAATTGCAATTGCGATTCGATTAATCGCACAGCCCTAGTGTGAATTTTAAGCTAGCCGTCAAATCACAGTGGAGGAGGGGCGGGACTATACAACACAACTGTCACCGCCACCACCACAACAACTTGTAATACTGACTGCGCTGCAGAAACATCCACAGCTGAGTGGTTTTTGAACAGAGCTTGCGTTTATGCAGCACAAAAAAAAAATGCTCCAATGGATACGCAGCCTAAATGAAGAATCTATGAATATATTGGGGCCTTTGCACACTAAGAATTTAGGCCAGGAGGCCATGAACAAGGCCATGGAGGCTGTTGGTCAAGCTTATTCTTCAGAGCTTTTCAGCATATCCTAAAATCCTCACTAAATCAAAACTGACACTACAGTATTTACTTTGTTTGCGCACACTACTATTCTTGAAGTAAACAGTTAATATACAAAAGAACATTTCAGTGCAAGTGTTGTTAAATGTTTATAGTAAAAAGCTGCTTAAGCTTAGGCTTGTTAAAGAGGATGTATCATGCTCACTTTGACCAATCTCAATAATCTTGAGTACCTATACAGTAGTATTTAGGGTTGGTTGTTTGGGCTTTTTTAAATACCGGTGCCAAATCCATACTTTTAAAAGTAAAAAAATAAACAAATGCATGTCTCTAAATCCAATTGTTTTAAAAAATAAAATCCTTACTCTGAGTCTATAAAACATATTTTACAATTTGGGTTGAGTCAAAACTATAATTAATAATTAACATCTTATGATATTTCTATCTATGCCAAAAACAGCATTTACTTGAGTACTGTCTGTCTGACAGTATGCTTTGGTAATGGTAATGCCACATACACTCCAATGGTTTGTTAAAAAAATCTATTAAAAGAACGAAGCAGTCTTTAAAATGTTTTCTTATGTGTTAAGGGCTACATTTTGTTGGAGAAAAAACTGAGGTATGATGAGGTCTGTGAAGGCAACGAAAACTACAAATGAGAAACTGATTGCTCGCTATGACATTTTGTCAAGTATGTACTGACAAACAACTGCACAGATGCAGATATTATAACAATCTATCCATAAACACACCCTTGCTCTTTGTTTCTGCTTCATGCTGCTTTGTGGATGCAGGACGTTTAAACACTGGGAAGAGTTGAAGATGTGATTGTGTACAGTTTGCTAAACTAGTCGCAAAAGTTTCAGGAGGCTGAGTGGAAAAGTTGCCTAGAGTTGTCCATGGTTTTAGTAAGGCTAATGTTTGACCACCTGCTGCCGTCAGAGGATTTGGAGTTGCTGCAGTCACAAGCTTCTGAAAATAGTTTCATTTGCTGACGGTTTGTGCTTTTTAAATTTAAAAACAAAGAGTAACTCTGGAGATTATTCTGTTTTTGATTTTGGGCTCTTTAAGAGAGTAGGGGTCAGAACTAGGGTTGTTGTATCACGTTCGGTACCAATCAATACTAATATTTTAAAAACGTCCATTTGCCACTAACATTTAAGCTCTGTAGAGCGTAAATAAACATCACTGACTGGCCATTGTGCTCATGTGCTCAACAGAAATGACTGTGATTGGCCATGACAGTGTTCAGTTCAACATTCTTCACCTTTGTTCACCGATACATCAACGCTATCTCACGGCATTAGTAACTTTTTGATTTAAGAGGGTAATTCGTATGTTTTCATTTATACAATTTACTACGATTTGCCTATCCCCCAATAACGGTTGAGTTTTTAGGGGTGGGGTTGGATGTCATGCATGCTTTTAAAAATTGTACATTCACATACAACTAAACTCGTATGAATTAAAATTAGCCACTAAACTGATAAAACGTAAAATAGTTACGTTTCCTCATGAGATCAGGCTGGATCCATGGACATTCAATCGTTTCAAAGCTGTGTTTGCAGCATGCCACAATTAGCAATTTATTTGCAGAAAAAATATATACACGTCACATGCTATTTGACAGCTCATTAAACATTGCAAAAACAATTAAACATTACCAATGACTAAATTTAGTGCAAAGCAAACGCATTGTCAACACTTTCATTTAGTTAATGACACAACATTAGCAACGCTAGTTTTAATGCTAAATAAATGAGGTCAACACATTGATCACAAAGTTCTACTAAAAATGTAGCAATAACTGATATTTTAGAGCAAAAGTAATGCATACGTCATCAGCACATAGAACAACAATTCATGGCAAGTTATTCTATAGCCTACACTGTCAAGAGTCCTGCTCAAACGCATGCTATCACAGTGTGGGTCAGAAAACTGCTCAAAATCTTGCTCAAGTCAGACATTTTTCATAGTTACTATCTTGGTACACATGCTATGAAGTTTGCCACACCCACGTGACTACACGCTTCTCTATTTCTGCGCGTTTCATGGTTCATTCACAAAGCATGTCATCGTCTACACTTCGCAGAGGACAATAGCCAATCACATTACTTTTCCAGTGTTGCATGAACGTGATGGGCTAGCATCTGCTCTAGTCTATGAGTGTTTCCCAGTACTGGGTTGCAGCTGCAAGGGCATCCGTTGTGTAAAACATATGCTGGATAAGTTAGCAGTTCATTCTGCTGTGGTGACCCCTGATAAATAAAGGGACTGAGCTGAAGGAAAATTTATGAATTCAAGCACAGTTTCATTAGAGGAACCTATCTTTGCGTGTAAAGCTGCTATGTAGATCAAGTCAAAAAACATGTGATCTGTGCAGCATGACTAGTCAACGTCAACAAAGTCCTTTTAAGGCAAGCCATTGAAACACCTCTCGTGCAGTATGCTCAGGCATTCTGTTTAAATGGGGTAACGTTAAATTCTTCAAAACTACTTGCCAATATTATGATTACATTACATATTATGAATAACCAATAAAACTAAACAACAACTGTCTATTTAGTTTAATTTCTAAATGTTCCTATCACACAAAATCTGCAGAAACCCACGTCTAGTCCAAGCCCTTCCCCGGAGAGTTGTCCTTCTATAACAATCGCAGATTGGCTCCTGTACTAGAAGGCGGGCTTTATTCTGCATATAGCAATCACTGATTGGCTCCTGTACTAGAAGGCGGGGCTTCATTTGCCATATTCACTGTTACACTTTTCCCCATTCAAAAGAATACGAGTGACACGTCTTGTGTATTCTATAGATTTTGACGTCAATTAAAAAGCATCATACATAGCAGAGCAATAAAGTTGACCAGTCGACTAGTCTGTGCAACCCCTAATATATATATATATATATATATATATATATATATATATATATACCGTCATTGGGAACCAACCCAAATGACGTCAGACACAGAGATATTCCAAGATGGCGGCGTCCCTAGGTCTAAAAGCTATAGTAAAACATGCCGTTTTCTTCTAAATGGTTACATTTATTGAGTTTGTTATATATGTGTGTTTTCATTAAAGTGTAACTCAATTTACAAAATAATGTAAACTTGATTGAGTGCTTCACTTCCACTTTAAGCAGGTGTGACTTGGAGGTGGTTGGAGCTAAACTATGCAGAGCTGCGGCCCTCCAGGAATTGAGTTTGAGACCATTGTGATAGATGGAACAGAGAAAACAAATAACAGAAAGTCTGCCTTTTTTAGTTTGTTTAATAAGCACAACGCTATTTGTCTAATATAGTTAAATATAACAAAAATAGATCATTTTAGGAAAACATGAATAAAAGTCACAGCAACAATGAGAAAGTCAAACAATTTGGAGGGAAAATCTACAAACTAGCAAAACTGCTTGGTAATATTGAATCAAAATGTGAAAGTTTCTTTTCTGATGATGTCAGTTTGACAGATTAGATAAAATATCCTTAACAACTGTTATTTGGTTTGCTGCAACAAACAGGAGCACTGACATAAAATCCTCCTTGTATTCAATATTAATTTCAGGTAGAAATGCGTCATAGCACTGAAGTTGGAAAGAATTTCTAGTTGACGTGAACTTTAGTGGTTATTTTGCAAATATAAAGTTGTTTTGCTATTTAGTGTAACCCAAGGGTTTCCAGTCTTGATCCAGCTGATTTTAAAGCCAGTAATGATTAAAAACATCTGAACCTGCTGATCAAGCTTTTCAGGATCAAACCTCTAACTGGTGTGTTGGAGGTAAACTCCACAAGAAAATGATGCAGAGAATTAGACCAGTCTTGTTTTTGTATAATCTTTATCTCAGGGGTGTCCTACCAGTCAGTCCGGAGAGCTTCATTAGCTCTTTGGTTGTTTAATTAGGGTACTTGGTGCTTAATCCCTGCAGCACTTGAAAACAAACTTTATTATAGTGTGCTATTAGTATATAT
>CAIGQZ010000690.1:9446901-9464951 GCA_903798205.1 Danio tinwini | reverse complement strand
ACTGCATACTTCCCTGGTTTAGAGATGAGGTTTTCTGAGTATAAATATGCTCAGTAAGAACTCCAGCTTATTCCAACACCAATATGCCAAGTACACTTGAAGTATAACTTTTAAATGTATTATTTATTAAATTTATTTATTATTTTTAAACATTATACAACTACTCATTAACTAGGAGTACATATGTCAGATATCTTGTTGTGGCCTTTTGGGTTAACTAGTCAGACTTGCAATCCAAAGGATGCAGGTTCAAGTCCCAGCAGCAGTAGAAAATGCAGGTGAGGTAGGTGTGTGTAAGTGTGTGTGTGTGTGTGTCCATCTGTGCACATGAATGAGATAAACGCAGAACCCAAATTCTGAGAATTCTAAAAAATTCACAAACTACTTCAAGGTAAACTACTAGCATACCAATATGTTCACTTGCAGTACTTGCAGTACAAACTTAATTGTTGATTACTTGTGCACCTAAGGTTACTACTGTTATATTTATAGTGTGAAAAAAGATTTAGTGGCCAATTTAAAGGGGCTGCACAAATAATCGAAAAAACATCACAATCTCGACCCCCCCCCCCACACGATCCTAATTCAGCATCTATAATTCAGCCAATTATATTTTCAAGTTTGGGAGAAGCATAAAGGCGGTCGCACATGTCTCTTCACATTGTTTTATATATGTTGCTCAGCAACGTGTACACCTCCAAATGGTGTTGAAAGGGTTACATACTGTATTTATAAGATATAATTCACCCAAAAATGTCATTTCTGTCTTAATGTAATGATGTATTCACAGGCATGAAATCACAAGTGAGCTGTGTGTTTACTACAATGAGGATGCGTGCGCCTTAAAAATACTTTAGTGAACAGAACCTGCATAGGCTGTGAATAAAAGGTAATAATGTTGTAAATAATGTTCAGTGTGTTGAACAGAGCAATCATTTGGGAGCCACACAGAATGTATGATTTGTATGTATGTTTTTTCCTCAGAGTGATGGTAGCCATTACATGACCTGCACTCTGCAGTGAAAGTGAAACCAAAACCGCACACCTCATTTAAATGATCATATCACATTTTGGAGTTATGGTTACGGCAAGCATTTGATTTCTTTTTCATAGTGAACACAGTGTTGTGCATGAGAATAAACGTTTAACAGTGCCAGTATAACTACTCTAGCCTATATAATGTTGAATATAATGCATGAGGAAATCTGATGACAAATGTCTCATTTTGTTTTAGTGAAAAAAAGTGATCTAATAATGTTGTCAATGACAGATTGCAAGCAAACGTCTCAAACATAATGATTCAACTTCTGAATTATAAATAGTTGTATTCTGATGACATTATTTTACTGTGCAATAACGACCCCGACATATTTAAAGTTTACCATACCAAAGTATAAAGTCCACCATTCTAAGTCTATAAAAATTTTGTATTTTAACCAAGAGTAGACTTAGACATAGGTATAATATTATTATTGTTTTACCATGTGTTTAAAAAATAACAATAATAATAGTCTACTCATATTAACTTTTATTTTACATCTACAGAATCGTGAGAAAATTGTGATCTTTATTTCTTTATTATAAAAAATTGTGATTCTCCTTTTAGCCAGAATCGTGCAGCCCTACAATTTAATCCCAAGTGGTATTCTAGTATTACACTTACAAGTATACTACTAGTACACTGATGTTATTATACTAACCACATGAAGTATACTTAAAGATATAAATCATTACTTAAAGGGCACCTAGGTTACCACTTTTTCCAGATTTAATATAAGTCTTTTGTGTCTCCAGAATGTGTCTGTAAAGTTTCAGCTTAAAACACCCATCAGATTTTTTATTATACCTGTCATAAGTTTTCTATTTTGTAGCTTTTAGCATCAGCTAGCGGTTTTTGTGTACTGCGCCTTTAAGGCTAGTCCTTCACGCCTACATGTGCCTGGCAGCGGCCCCCTCGGCTGTGTCAGACAACAGACAAACACGAAGGAATAATATCTCACGTAACGTTTGTGAGGAAAAACTACAGTAAGAACTTTACCAATGAGTATTTGATGCATGTTGTGGAGTTGCAAGGATGAGTCACACACAATGTCAGTTTACGCACGCGCACACACACACACACACACACACACACACACACACACACACAAACACACACAAACACACACACACACACAAACACACACACACAGCGCGCCTTTAGCTTTGCACTGTTTTTGCATGCAAATGTGACAGGATACAGGTTAATCTCCACTGCTGTATGGATATCTGTTATGTTAATGTACAAAATAAACCTGATTTAATGTCCACAAACCGGGATTGAAGCGTCTTTTATAATTGTACTGACATGCGGCTGTGTTGAAGTAAATCTTAAGTAAGTTGCTGTAATTCATTACACACATGCACTGTTTTAAAACATTTTAAACTTGTAAAACTCACTCTTGATCACATTTAATGATGATTGATGATCCTAGCAAACTGAACAGACTTTTATTTACGGCTGCTTAGTGTGCGCACGTCCTGGTCCTGTGTCTGGTTGATATGATTATACACGTTACTACGGAGACATGTTAATAGGCAGCTGTCAATCAATTCGTTGGGCTGGGGGACAGCACTCCTACGTCAAGTTGCGGTCGATCTCAAAACTGCTCCAATTGGTCCACCGTTTTTATGTTGTTAAATTGAAAAAAAAGGACTGAGTGTGTTTATATCACCCCAATATGACGGCATATACACTATACCTACACATATTTCTGTCCAAATAGCTTGAAAAGGAGATTTTTCACCATAGGTGCCCTTTAACTATAGTTCAAAAAATTAACTTGTATAGTACTATTATTGGTAAGGGCAGTGGCCCTCCAGAAACCATTTTGGACAGCCCTGATTTAGTTTATAATAATTATTAACTATATTAATTATTATATAGCAAATTATTATTAATATGTTAATATATTGTTAATATATTATTAATTAATATTATACAAATAATTAAAAGTATTAAATTATTTATATTTGAAACAGTTTTTTTTTGTTAATTTCAGTCCGGTTGATATTTGCTACACATTTTTATTAGATTTCAGTTTGTTTTAGGTCAATTTGGCTTTATTTTTTAGTCATTTTAACGCCTAACATTTAATTAATTAGTTGCCAAAACAACATATTTGCATTTGTGTGTTTCCTGTATAAAATATTTTGTTTTCACGTTTTTCAACAATGCCTTACTGATTAATATATTGTTTCAGCATTGATATCACAATGTGTGCATTCACAATAGTCACATCGCAAAACATGCAATGTTGAGTCTGAATTATAGTTGACCAGGAGCTATACACAATTGTATTTAATTAAGTACTTAAACCAAATTTATGCAATTTATGCCAAAAAAAAGTTTTTCTTATAATTTTTGTCTTCACCTCACAGCAAGAAGGTCGCTGGTTCGAGCCTCGGCTGGATCAGTTGCCATTTCTGTGTGGAGTTTGCATGTTCTCCCCATGTTCGCGTGGGTTTCCTCCTGGTGCTCCGGTTTTCCCCACAGTCCAAAGACATGCGCTATAGGTGAATTGGGAAGGCTAAATTGTCTGTAGTGTATGCGTGTGAATAAGTGTGTATGGATGTTTCCCAGTGATGGGTTGCGGCTGGAAGTGCATCCACTGCGTAAAACGTATGTTGGATAAGTTGGCTCTTCATTCCACTGTGGCGACCCCGGATTAATAAAGGGACTAAGCCAAAGGAAAATGAATGAATGAATGAATTTTTGTCTTGTTTCTAGTCCGATTCTAATTTTAGTAAGGAAAACTGTTAATTTTGACTTATTTCTTCTGAAATTAAAAACAAAGCAATATTTTTACATGATCGAAGAAATTTGATATATTTGAAATAAAAATGAGACTAATCAAAGTAGGAAAAGCATTTTTTGCACTATGATTATTCAATTTCTGCACTTGATTACTTTTAGACTCCCTAGATAACGGTACACTAGTGCTATTCAAACTATCTTGTAAAACTGTAATCATATCGTAATATCTATCGCAGAAAAATAAAGTATTGCAATATCAGTTTTTGTCCAATATTGTGCAGCCCTACTACTCATATTGTTGAAAATGCAAAAATTAGTTTGATTTTTAGTATGGACAATGCACATAGCAATGTGACACCAGAATACAAGCATTCATGATTTGATTTATGTTAGACCCATATTTTTGCACTGGCTACATATAAATATGCCCTTATTTTACTAGTAAACTACTCACACACATTTTGTCATTCAAGCATTTGAACATCAGTGTTTACTACAGCATTACATTGTAAATCTGTCATCACATGCAACTGCTGCGTCTCTTCAAAAGTGCTGGGCTTATTATTTGTATGACAAATTATGACCCTTTTTTGGGGATCTTTTAATCTTTAGGGGAATGGGCTTGGGGAACGGTGAGGGACAGAAATCATTTCAGGTTTTATGAAAACCAAGTCTTATTACAAACCATAAGCCACGAAACAAGCCAGCCAACTAGAAGAATAACATTATTTTGAGTGCATAGGGAGACTTAAATGCTTTATGGAGTGGGCGGAGCTAAAGATATATTTTGCTGCACTGCTCTGAATGGTGTAGTTTTCTGCACAGCACCTTGGGTAATGTAGTTTTTCTGCACAAATTTCTCAATTATTTTTTCATAATATTGAATTTATATACAACATTAGCATATAAACAATTTTCCCTATGAAGAAATTACATGGATTTTATTTCACATTTAGAACCTCAATGTTGCACTCTACAGTTTAAATCCGCCTCTGAACACCCACGGGTTGGACTGTTAGGTAAACAAACATTGGCCTGCACAGTCTTGGTGACACCAAACAAAACCCCAGGTCATGTCTAAGGTGGTGCAAAATGACAAGGAAAAAAGTAAATGGTGTTTTGTTTTAATTTCTTGCTCACTTTAAGATTCCTTATGGTTATCAGTGTGCTCTAATTACAGAGAACTTTCTGAAACGATAATACCCTTGCGCATGATTCGAACTTGATGACTCTGTGACATCAGAGAAACAATCGTGTTTATTTTAAGCATCGAGCATAAGCAGGCCTAGGTGGGTGTGTCCCTAATGGCCCTGATCACATGACAGATATGCCGACGCTTCCTCAAAGCCAGTATGCCTGTCATGTCATTGGTAATCAACCTGCTGCAGTTTTGGATAAGCAGGTTTAGGGTCGAGCTGCAGAGTCCTGCTCAATGGAGATCACTCTGCTATGTGTGTCACTTGCATAACATTTCATAAGTACAGGAATCTTCAGACTTCCTTGTCTCACTGTAAATGTGTAATGTTTTTGGAATGAACAAAAGAGGCAAATTAACAGATTAATTCCGCTAAAGATCTGCCCGACTGTCATGCCCTCTGAGCACATTTCATGCAATTTGTGTTCTGTTCGCACAGGTCTGGATTTGACTTGGTGAGGAAAGATAGCAGGAAACATGATAGAACATGAACGTTGAGAAGAGAATTTTCCAATGTTCCGTATCAGATATTGCATTATTGTGAGGTGTTTTAAAACTGCAAGCTGTTTTAAAACGGCAACAAACTAATGACTGTGCACAATAATGATTTTATATGCTAGTTTAGGGTCTTTAAAACTGATTTCGTCTGGGTTTTTTTTCTTTACTGGAGGAAGTGCATGTCATTGTAATGAAAAAGATGCATGCCGTAAATATTATTTTGCTCATTCCCTACTCAACACTGAATATTTTTAAATGCCAAAGCTGCTCAAATTTGATTTATTTCCAGAATGTTGGCATTATGTTTCTTTCTTTTTCTTTTTTTCGAAAACTATTACAAATCTGTGTTTATTAAACCCACAGTGAAAAATGGAGGAAAACAGAGGAAATTAGCACGCAAGCAAAGAGATTCGCATGCTTGTATTACATAAATGCGATCTCGGCTTGTAAAACTGCGCTCACGACATTTGTCATTGAAATAACGCCACAGGTAGTTGGTAGATCTGTGCAAAAGGCCCAACAGAGTCTGCTGCCACAGCTGGAAAAAATCCTAGAGGAAACACTGCAGGTTTCCAACATACTACAAAATATCTTACTTTGCATTCTACAGAACAATACAAAGATATTCAAACTAGTTTGGAACATTTTTAGCTAATCTATCCCATATATCACATATATGAAAATGAGCTACTAACTACAATAGATTATCCACTGGACAAGGCTGAACTAAAAGTAAAAGTAAAATAAAAGTACCTAAAAGTACTATTTAAAAAAAACAACTCAATGTAGATGAATACCACTTATAAACAATACAATATAAAAGCTAATTCAGAAATATTAATAGTATAATTAAGTGGGGCTAATAATTCTGACTTCAACTGTATGTTGAAGTCAGAATTATTAGCCCCCCTGTTAATTTCTTTCTCCAATTTCTGTTTAATAGAGGGAACATTTTTTTCCAACACATTTCTAAACATAATAGTTTTAATAACTTATTTCTAATAACTGAATTATTTTATCTTTGCCATGATGACAGTAAAAAATATTTGACTAGATATTTTTCAAGACACTTCTACACAGCTTAAAGTGACATTTAAAGGCTTAACTAGGTTAATTAGGTTAACTAGGCAGGTTAGAGTATTTAGGCAAGTTATTGTATAATGATGGTTTGTTCTGTAGACTATTGAAAAAATATATAGTTTAAAGGGGCTAATAATATTGACCTTAAAATGGTTTTAAAAATTAAAAACTGCTTTTATTCTAGCCGAAATAAAACAAATAAGATATTCTTCAGAAAAAAAAAATATTATTAGACATACTTTGGAAATTTCCTTGCTCTGTTAAACATCATTTGGCAAACATAAAAAAAAATCAAAGGGGGGTAATAATTCTGATTTCAACTGTCTATAATACTAAAACAATTTAGATTTTGTTATTGTTGTTGTAGAATTTAACTGGAAATTTGATAAAAAAAAACAACTAATAAATAGCAATAATGTTGGTTAGGAAAGCCAATTATATATAATATTTAATTAGTATTTATAAAGTAGTAATATTAATACAAAATATCTGTATGCTATATTTATTAGTGTACTATAATAAAAATTACTTAATATTTAAGATCTAAGCACAAACACAAAATTTTAGGTCATTTCTGAGACTTTTCCAGACCCAATTTGAACATGACATGAACACCGTTATTATGCAGAAGCACTGACCATTTCGGTGGCCTTGATACTATACCTGGAATAGGGGCTGCTTGAGAAGTTTTTGGAAAAGCATAAACTGGCCCTCTGCTGCATTCCACTGACATTCCCAAAGCCCTGGCCCCTGCTCCAACCATCTCCTGAAGAGGTCAGAGGGGTGTACATGTTAAAGTCCGGCTTCTGATCTTTCTGCAGACCGACGACAGCTGTGGGCGAGCTGTTCCCAAAGAGGAAGCTCTGTCCGCTTGAAGTGGTGACCCCGCATATGTTAATGGGGGTGCTGTGGAGCCCTCCTTGACAATAGCTCGCACCGGTGTTCTCCTGTTTGATGACCCCTGGGGTACACAGCTGGATTACAGAGTCCTTCTCCACCTTTATATTGGGCAAGATGCTGGTGTTGGCTGTGCTGAGGCTGGAAGAAGCTGCGCCATTGAGCGAGCTGCTCACAGAAACCGCAGCCTTCGAGTCCCTCTCTAAATTTGTTGGCAGCTCTGAAAGGAGAGCATCTTCACCTATGGTGGAGAGGAACGCATCGTCAGCAACGTAGAAATCCGATGGTGATCCGTCCAGCTCAAAGTCCTGCAGGAGGTCCAGAGTGTTGTCACTAAAGAGCTTATGATTTCCAACATCAACATCTTTCCCAATGTGTCCAAAGGAATCTTGGTCAAGGTCCATATCGCCTTTAATCATGGGAGAAAAGTCCTCTGTTTTTAAGGGGAAAAGATTGGGATCGACTCCACCAATCAGGGAATCCATTGAAGGGGAGGCGTTGTTAAGGTCTGCAATGCTGGCCTCCAGACCTGAAAGACTGTCCCCCAAAGTGAAGGGGACCAAGGTCTGCTGTTGCAGGGCCCTCTGCTCCTTCCCAAGCAGTTTGAGTTCGGAATCGTCCCCAAAGATGGAGGACACCGAGCTGGTGTGCTCCTCCAGTGTGGGCGAATTGCTCAAGCCATTGGGAATGTCCCCAGAAACTGGCTGCATCATTGGACCGGCTTGAGGAACCATAGATGTAGGGGCCACAGACATGGTGCTTTGTATTCTTCTTGGTAATATCCCCTCAGTTGCTCTTTTGTTGTAATCCAATGTATTCAAACGCTCATCTCGCTTTGTGCCGTTCTCCAGTCCTCCTTGATCCATTTTGCATTACTGTGGTAAAACACAACAGCTTGAATAACATCGCTGAATCACATAGTTAACCGAAAGTAATAAACATGATTAAAGAGATAAAGACAGACAAAAATGCAAAAACTAAAACTAAACGTTCCTTTCCGCAGGCCATCTACCTGACTCTCTGCAAACTATTTAGAAATTTAAACATATCCTGGCTGTTTTGTTATTTAATAATTCCCCCCTGTATATTCACAGCTAAAAAATACAGATTTCTACAGATTTGTGATGTACTAAAACTTTTACCAAGACGCATTGCTTTCATAAATTTATTTGGCAAAAAAGGCATATTCCATGTATAAAACATAGTTTTTGTAGTTATAACACAACAAATTAACCATTTTGCTGCACTAACCAGGTTAATAGTGGTATTGGTGGTAAAACTGTGCTTATACAAATGGCAATCCAAACTCCCATAAACACGGTTGGTACAATTTAACTACAATAGAACCACGGTTCATTTGAATATAGGACAACTTTAACAGTATTTTTAAAAAAAGCTAACAAATAAAAATGCCATACAAAAAATTGCCTTGAAATAAGTTTGAAGAACGGATGAATGGTGGATGGAAAAATAAATAAGAGAACCTATTAATGTTTCTTGCTTTAGTGCTCTATTCATCAACTTTTTAAAGTAGTACAACTTGTGGCTACATCATATTTTGTCAAATGCATAAAATATGAAATAAAATGAGGACTTGTTGAACTGTTTTGCATTCTCCTCACATACATTGCAACTACCCCCATGACAAAATACTATAGGAAATTATAGTAAACACTAGTGTTTTCGAACTATAGTATACTAAAGTACTTGAGTTATTCTTTTGTGAAAATCATATTCCTCTTACAGTTTATTTATATTACAAGATATTAGTTCAGTAGAGTTAATGCAGTATGCTTTAACGTGTATTAACAATATTATAATACTGTATACCATTTACTATAGTAAAATTAAAAACACCACAGCTTTAACTTTAATTTACTGTAATATTTTTTTCATGTGGGACGAATGCGTTTTAACTTGTGATGAGTTATTAATGTTTAAATAAATTCAAACAACAGCAAAACCACTCTTGTTAAATATACGCAATACACCAAACAGCTTGCGCACTTTATACTGAAGTTGTTCTTATAAGCGCCTCATAAAATGTCAGTCTTCGCTGTTATTAACACAGATTTTTTTTCAAACATCGTAATACGATGCTACACAAGAGGCTTTGATGTATCTTATATCTCTATTAATATTCAAATAAACGGATAAAAATCCAAATGTGCAAGTCTCGCGCCCTCGCCTCGCACGCTCACGCGCATAGCAGCAACAGCCAACATGAGCGCGGATCGGTGACACGCACTGAGGCCTACTCACTCACTCACTCCCTCCACTAATCCACCGCAGACAGACGAATCAATCATTTCACGTTTAAACCCTGAACCCATAAATAACTTGCAGTAACTGCGCAACAGTCGAATGCACATTAATCGCCCTAATAGCACGTTTATAAGCATTTTACCGCAATCTGTGAAAAACAAGTCGCGAGTTCAGTTTACAAACGTCAGTTACCGATCTGAAACTAGTTGCAATACTTTTACGCCATCGATGCAGATTTGTGTCTCCAAGTGCACGAGGATCATAAAACGTCGATTTAAAGGTCGAAAGAGAATACGTACCTTTTGATATTTACGTTCCTGTTTTGATTTGTTGCATCATCTGACATTGTTTTGCTGAGCGATTAGCAACAACATGAAAGCCTTCGCCGCAGTCTGAGGTCGTTTCTGAAGAGCAAGAAAAATCGCAAACTGCGTAATAGAGATTGCACTTCAGATCGCGTCCAGCGTTTTTAGTCCAAATTCATAACAGCATCTGGGTAATCCAGGCGATTTACTCGTTTTCGGCCATGAGAAAAGAGGCGTGCCATAAAACCCTAAACCATAAAAACATTCAAAATGGAGATTACAGTAGAAAGGTCCGCGGCGACCCTGTTTACAACGTGCAGTGCGACCTATTGGCAGTACAGAGTTATTACATCTCGCTTCTTATTACAGTGACTTCATTGGGTGAGAGTGTTATCTGGGTCTGAGTCGGTGATATCACCATAAAAACAAATCACACTCTCTCTCTCTCTCTCTCTCTCTCTCTCTCTCTCTCTCTCTCTCTCTCTCTCTCTCTCTCTCTCTCTCTCTCTCAATTCAATTCATATCAATTCAATAATTGCTTTATTGGCATGACAAATGTTACAAATGTATTGCCAAAGCATTTATAAAGTTTACATAAAAGACAAAAAAGCATACATGTATAATATAAACACAGTAAATAGTAGTAGTAATGTAAAAAAAGACATATACTTATAATAATTAAATAAAAATATAAATAATATATCATTTTATCCAATATATCATATTATTATTCAATATATCACATTATTAATCAATATATCATATTATTCAATATATCACATTATTAATTAATATATCATTATTATTATTCAATATATCAGATTATTAATCAATATATCATATTAGTATTTAATGTATCATATTATTCATACAAATTAATAAAAATAATAATAGATCAGAATACACTGTACATTTAACAATCAACATTTTAGGTTAAACCAAGTAATACAAACAATAATAATCAATAAATTTACAGTAATTCATTCATAATAATCTAGAGGTATGTGCGTGTGTGTCTCTCTGCCACTGCTTCCTTCTGTTTTTTATCTGCCCTTTTTCTGTCTTTCCTTTGCACATACATTTAGAAACCTGATGTTGTATAACTTTTATTTGTAATTTGAAATAACAGTATTAGTTTATGCATCAATGATTATTATGAAAATCAGAAGTAAAAAATTGCAGAGGTAAAGTTTACATTTCAAACAAATCTGCATATTATAATGCTGCTTTGTGTTTAGTATTTCCAGAGAATGCATAAACCATCTCAGTTATATTACTAGAATTTCTCTTTTTTTTGTGTTGCATTTCATTTGTATAGCCTATCAAACTGTTTTTGTTGCTGTGGTGGTTGTCGTTGTTTTGACTAGACACATGAATTATACACACTGAAAAAAATGATGTCTGCAAAATTGTTGCAAACTATTTATTTGTGTTAAAATTTAACAAACAAGTAATGCTTAACTAAATTTGTTTGTTTAAATTCAGTCCAAATAAATTGTTTACAACCACTTAACTTTAAAAAATTGTAAATCCAAGGAATCATCTTTGACCCATTTGTTTCAGTGCAATTGAATCAATGCTGGTTTTGTAAGTAAACAACGCTGGATTGTGTCACCCTGCATTTCTGTAAAATGTGAGCAAACCAAAATGTTGGGTTTAAAGTTGGATCAAATATTAAGTGTTATTCCATTATACATTTATGAGAAAAATATTAACATCTACATCGTCTAAAACCTCTGGAGCTCAGAATGTAATGTTTGTTTCAAAGAATTTAGCTTATGGCATACAACAATCAGTTTATATAAAATATGGACAAACCCACCAGAAAATTCTCTGAAATACACTACCGGTCATAAGTTTGGGGTCAGTAGGATTTTTAAATGTTTTAAAATAAGCTTCTCCTGCTCACCAAGGATGCATTTATTTAATCTAAAATACAGTACAAATTGTAAAATTGTGAAATATCATTGCACTATAAAATAACTGTTCAAAAGTAGTTTATAATTTAATTTAATCATTTATTCCAGCAATTTAAAGATGAATTTTCAGCTTTATTACTCCAGTCTTCATCACATGATCCTTCAGAAATCACTCTAATATTAATTGTTATTGTTAGTAATAAAAACAATAATGACTGAAGTAATAATTTTATTTGAATCTACATACAATAAGAAAGCAGTTATTCAAAATTTCAAGAAATATTACAAATTTTACATTTTTTACATTGAATAAATGCCGCCTTGATAAACAGAATCATTTTCTTTAAAAAAAATGTAAATAAAAAACTGACCCCAAACGTAATTTACATATTTGACACAACTTGTTCACATTTTACCCAATTGTAGGGCGAAACAAACCAGCATGTTTAGAGTGTTTGTTTATTTACAAACTCTTTTGAGGGTGTATGGATGTTTTCCAGTACTGGGTTGCTGCTGGAAGGGCATCCGCTGTGTAAAATATATGGTGGATAAGTTGGCAGTTTATTACACTGTGGTGATCACTGATGAATAAAGGGACTAAGCCAAAGGAAAATGAATGAAGGGGATCCCTTTTATTTTCTTTAATGTCTTTCTTTCATTCGTTGTTAAGAACCAATGAAATGTTGGCCTGTTTAGTCAGATTTTTATTCATTTTAAAAAAGACAATTATTGTGAAATGAATACAAAGGAAATATTTAATTCTAAAAAATCAATCAAGTAAAAATATTAATAACTATCATGGCTATGTTAAAGAGATTAACTGTCGTTTAGAATTGTTGAATGAATGACTACATTGGTAAATTCAAATAAGTTGTTATAGGTTCAGGTTTTAAAGATGGCAGCGTTCATTTTCTGCGTGATGACTCAGCTGTTTAGCTGAATTGATGATATTAGAGGAAATAATTACTGAAATAAACATGTAGGTGACAACTAAACACTTCCACCTAGTGGATGCTTTGTTTCAAGATAAGAAACAAAATACTTTTAATGAGCTTTATTAGAATCACTAAATGAGACTCTTGTCACCTATAATTATGTCTCTCTCTTTACTTGTATCTGATAGCATACATTGCATTCTGCATATATTATAAATAAATAACACAATTATATCTGCAACAATAATCTGTGATGAATCCAAACTGGCACAGGTAATAAAGTCTAGTATTCAGAATGACTTTTAATTTCAATGTACATTGAGACGCAGCTTTTGTATGCAGAAAGCAGATGTAGACATTCAGGTGATCTGTAAGAGTTTGTTTTCATGTGAAATGAGTGGTGGCGTATACACAACTGATTAGTTTTGGTTTTACAAACTGGAATAGTAATTCAATTGGAAGATCCGTGACGTACATTTGTTTATTTGTTTGCTTAACATCCTCTGAGGCCCACCTGTGATTGTATTTTTATGTGCTTTTTTGCATTTTATAAAACTACAACAAAATATAGGAAAATAATAATAATAATAAAATACATATAAAATACAATACATAAAATCACTAACCTATGACAGAACAGCAGAACACAGAGGGACAAATACGCATGAAAGCAAAATATAATTTAGCTGGTCAAGTAATGCACAAATAAGTAATTATACAGTAACATTGTTCTTATATTACCAGAAAAAATGCATTATTCTGATTATAGTTTAACTGTTAAATAATAGTTTGGGCACATTATTAAAATCATTATAGATTATGAATAGTGAGTTACACTCAATATTTAATTACTACATTGTAAAACCCAACAGTCACCTTTATTAAATGAAATGAGTGTAGTTAACTCAAAATTGACTGAAAGTTAATTCTACTCATTTGAAATGAGTTTTGAACTCAGTGTTGAAGGTAACAAATTAATTAAATACCTCATTACTTCAACTTAAACGGAGTAAGTTCACAGTATTCATATAGATTAGTCTATATTTTTATTTTTTTACTCAAATGGTTTGTAGCAATAGGTTTCCTTAAACAGTTTGAGTTGTCTTAACTTATTGGGGTTTACAGTCCTAAGTTGGTTTGAGTTCTCTTCATTTATTGGGTTCTACTGTGCTCAAATTGCTTCATTTACTCAAATGTATTGTTCACAGTACTCTTTAGGATTAGTTTTTGAACTCAAATGGTTTGTTACAATCGGTTTCCTCAAATGGTTCGAGTTACCTTGCTTTTTTGGGTTATACAGTGTATGTTATTGACAGGGGCCATTGGTTATGCTTGCATTTCTTCCAGTGCATTAAGGTGTTCTTATATCTGTCCCCATGTTTTATCAAATACCTCCAATTCATGATTATTGATATATCTCAACCCATTCAAAGTAAGCATGTTTACAAGATCTCTACCCCACATACCAAATTTAGGTACATATTCACTTTTCCACATTCTCAAAATTGTCCTTTTGGCAATTACCATACCAAATAACATGACTTGTCTTTCATATTTATTAAACACCTCTAAGTTACTAAATATCCCAAGAACAGCTATAAGTGCACATGGTTCAAGATTTTATTTGAGGACTTTAGAAAAACATTTAAATATATTTTCCCCAATTTCTTGTAATTTAGGACACAACCATATCAAGTGGGTTAGGGATCCTTCTGCTGTTTTACACCTGTTACAGAATGGAGATACCGGGGGAAAAATCTTATGAAGTTTCTTCTTAGATAATTATAACATGCAGGGTTTTAGATAATGTTTTGCGTTAATTGAGCATGCATGCATATTCTCAAGGCTGCCTTCCAAATCTATCTCTAACCCTAATTCGTTCTCCCAAGCTTGCTTAACTATGATTTCATCTACAACTTCCTGTCTTAATAAGATGCTATAGAAATATGACACAGCTCCATGATGTACAGTATATGATTCAACCTATTAATTTCTTCAAGCACATTGTCCACCTGTAATTTTTAAAAGTTTTACTTAAATATATGAAAGTAAGACTTTCTAAAATCCTTGTTAGAAACCCTTTCTATCTTGCTTCTGACCCATCTTATATAAAGCCATCTTTAGTAGTGCTGTATTCAACCTGGAAGTAAACACCTACTGCTATAATTGGGTGACAGTTTTGCATGTTAAAATACATCAAAGCAGCAAGCAGGCGGCATCTTTATAATAGTTAATTAGTGCTTCGGAGTTTTTAATTGTGAAATCTACTTGCATTGTGCACAGGAGAATCCTCACAGATTTTTTTTTTGTCAAATATCAAACATACACACAGTTTATGGTTCATCACACACTGCAAGAAAATGTTAAGATTATTGTGCCCAGGAAATGTTTAGATTTGCATGCTAACAGCTTTCTATTCTAAGCTGCTGCGTTCAAAAGCAAGGCTCTGGCCTTTCTCTTTGTCCTTATGGCTGGGGTACATTTGATGTGTCTCCATGGAATTTCCACAAGCAAATTTTCCAGTAAACTTGTACAGCAATTTGTTTTGCTCCTAAAGATCAAACAAGTTTTATATGGTCGGGCGGTTCTGCTGTGCCGGGATTGGTAGGCTAAACATTTGATCTGTAAACACCTTACATTAAAGCAATTCCAGCGTTATGGATGTGACATTTGCAGTAAAAAACTTTAAATTAGTAGAGAATGTTAACTGTATATTTGTAATGAGGGTTGTTGACAACAAGGGATCTAATTTGCAGCTTTTATTAGCGTGGTCAGGTAGGCAAGGTTCAAACAGGCATAGACGGATTGTGCGTAGATAATCCACAGAGAGCAGTCAGTAAAACAGGTTAAAGATTGAGGCAGGTGACAAAACAAACATAAGTATAAAACAAACAATGTTCAAAACACGGTTAGACAATCCAGCAAACACTTACGTTATGCTCACTACAATAGAAACAAGACTCAGCATGGATGGTGATGAAGTGGTGTGTTTATAGTCCAAGTAATCAGTCCTGATCAGTTTCAGCTGTGTGTGTGTATTCAAGAGGTAACCTGAAACCGGTGTGTGACTGCAATGCAAGATGGAATATGTAGTTCAGGTAAAAATAGGGAATGTTCTCCTGCGATCCATGAGGGCTACATGCTGGTGATCACAACAATATTAAAACATCTGTTTATTTTCAAAACGACTAACCCTAGGTTGAAGGGATAAAAAAACTGTAAATGTTTTTTTTTTATTTAAATGAGAAAAATAAACATATTTTAATAATACACATTATGGATGTGACCCAAAAAATATGCAATTTTATAGTTCACAGCATAATTTTTGTAAATTAGTTTTTAATTAAACTGCACAGCCCTAAAGAAATGGACTCGGCTCTCTATATAATACAAATATTTATTTATAAATATTTATAAATTAATTTTATTATTTACAATTTAGCATTTATGAGGAAAAGTTTCATTATTAGGTGACAAGGTGGACATTTGAATGGAATTGCTTATTACTAGACACTGTGGCTGAGCCAACACTGTCAAAATAAAAGTAAAGAAAAGCTGACCCTGGGGTTAGACCTTTTCAAAAGTTACAAATTTGTACTAAAAAGATTTATTCCGGTACCTTAAAGGTACATATTAGTACCCAAAAGTGTGTCATTTAGAAAGATAAAATCTCACAGCTTATACCTTTTATTTCTAAGAATTTAGAAAATGGACAATGGTTTCGCTAAAAATCCCTGCATCAAACTGTCTTGTTTTAAAATGTATCAAAAAGAATAATAATAATAGTAAGAGTAATAAAATCAGAACAAATGTCTAAAGCAATCTAGAAAGGGAAAATTTTAAAGGCTTGTGAAAATGCTTAAGATAGCTTAATGCATTTTCAATTTGATATATAAAGACCACATTTGGTACAGTTAATTAAAAATGGATTCTATGTAAAACAGATGATCCCAGAATATGAAGACAATGTGCTTATATTATATATATACGTATATGAAGATCACATTTGGTTGCCCATTTTGTTAAAAAACATTTCCTTGTTCAGGCAAGCATACGTGTTACTTCATCTCCCCTCTCGTATTACCTCGCTTCATAGCAATATGAACCCAGAATATAAAAAGCAACATGCTGCTCAATTGCATGTTAAGTCTTTTTCTTCCAAAGTAAACTGTTGGGCAAAAAAAGCTTAACATTGCTTATTTACCAAATTTGATCACATTAACCTTAATCTTTGTCATTATTTCTGTTAGAAGAAAATACATGTATACACATGTATACACATGTATACACTACCTGACAAAAGTCTTGTTGTTGATCCCAGATGTATGAGCAATAAATAATAGCTTGACTTCTAGTTGATCATTTGGAAAAGTGTCAGAAGTCTGATGAATCAACTGTTGAACTGCATCCCAATCATCACAAATACTGCAGAAGACCTATAGGAACCCGCATGGACACAAGATTCTCACAGAAATCAGTCAAGTTGGATGAAGAAAAAATCATGGTCTGGGGTTACATTCAGTATGGGCATGTAGAGATCTGCAGAGTGGATAGCAACATCAACAGCCTGAGTATTAAGACATTTGTGCTGCCAATTACATTACAAACCACAGGAGAGGGCAGATTCTTCAGCAGGATAGCACTCCTTCTCATACTTCAGCCTCCACATCAAAGTTCCTGAAAGCAAAGAAGGTCAAGGTGCTCCAAAAGCCAGCACAGTCACCAGACATGAACATTATTGAGCATGTCTGGGGTAAGATGGAGGAGGCATTGAAGAAGAATCCAAAGAGTCATTGCAGAGATGTATGGATGCAGACATCCAAACTCATGGGAGTCATATGCAGTATTCATTCTTTTTGTACCACACCATGACTTTATATTCTATACTGTACATTATTTCTGTTAAGTGACAAGACTTTTGTCTAAGCAAAGTCAGACCTTACTGTCTTAATTAAATAATTCAAAATCAAGGCATGATCATATTTTATTTTGGTAAAATAAGCGTAATCTAGAGGCCTTTGTCTTTCATATAAGCCACTTCTGATACAAAATGATCAACTAGAAGTCAAATTATTATTTGTTGTTCGTAAAACTGGTGACAAGACTTTTGTCAGGTAGTGTATGTATGTATATATATATATATATATACTTTATATATAT
>CAIGQZ010000690.1:9431078-9442842 GCA_903798205.1 Danio tinwini | reverse complement strand
GAGAGAGAGAGAGAGAGAGAGGGAGAGGGAGAGAAAGAGAGAGAAGCGCTCTTCTGAAGGAAGTTGAAGCTGTCTGGGTTGGTGCAGTTTTTCATTTTTTATAAGCAGAACTTATTTTTGGATTTTCTGCTGGATGAGCTGCACAATTGGTTCCCTCGGGTGAGAGCTCGTCTATTTTTACCTTTTAATAAATAACAGGCAATGCATATTCATATATGTAACGTGGGAGAAACCGAGTAGTCTTATGCTGTCGCTTTGCTGCATTTATACATTTATAAACACTCTGCAGGTCTCAGAGATGCTGTATGTAGCACGATGGACGATGAACGTCTATTAGAAAGTGGGCAGGTTATGTTCCTCTTTACTTTCTGCACGCTGAAATCGAATCGAAAACTTTTGCGTCTTCACGTTTTTTGAAGAGTAACACACCGAAATGGCCCTTACTGAAAATTGCAGGACTTATCAAACGCCCAAGGACAGTGGATGTGCTCAGAGTTGCTCTTCTGATGTGGTGGAGCTCAATGTAGGTGGACAGGTGTACTATACTCGCCATGCCACCCTCACCAGTGTGCCAAACTCACTGCTGGGTAAATTGTTCTCCTCTAAAAAAGACATTTCCAACGACCTCTCGCAGGACATCAAGGGACGCTACTTCATCGACCGGGACGGATTTCTCTTTCGGTACGTGCTGGACTATCTCCGCGATAAGACTGTCGTCCTGCCGGATTATTTTCCGGAGAAGGGGAGGCTAAAACGCGAAGCTGAGTTCTTCCAGCTGCCCGAGCTCGTCAAAATCCTGACACCAGATGACTATAGTCACAGTGACTTTGACGAAGCATCCCAGGGAAGCGACCAGAGGTTGTATCCAGCCTCTTACCTGGACGCGCGCGACCGGCGCTACGGCTTCATCACGGTCGGGTACAAGAGCTCGTGCGCGTTCGGGAGGGACACTGATCCCAAAGCCCGCGGAATACCCAAAATTTTCATTTGCGGAAGGGTCGGTCTGGCGAAAGAAGTTTTCGGCGACGCACTAAACGAGAGCCGGGATCCTGACAGACCGCCGGAGCGATACACTTCTCAGTTTTACCTGAAGTTTCGCCACCTGGAGCGAGCGTTTGATATGCTCGCGGAGAGCGGGTTCCACATCGTCGCGTGCAATTCATCACTCACCACATCTCCTCACAACAGGCATGCTGATGATAGATACTGGTCCAATAACACAGAGTACGTCTTCTACCGTAAGTACAGTTTATTTTACTCTACGCTAATAAAAGGAAGAAAATAAAGCCAGTTGGCAGTGCTGGGTAGTTACTGATCAGATGTAATCTGGATTACGTAATCAGATTACAAAATGGAGTACTCGTAGTTAGATTATATTGCTTCTTAATATGCCCATAATCAGATTACAGTTACTTTTTATGGATTACATGATTACATGGTGTATTAGTAACGCAGCATCACACTTTTTCTCTTAGCATTTATTTCTTTCTAGTATGTTTGTCCTTCTATTGTCTTTATTTGTATGCATACAATTTGACCTAAAATGGACCTATTTATTTCGCATTTCCCTTATTGAAAGTTAACATTCAAGCAATTTAGCAACGTACATTATTCCGTTCTCTGATCACATTATTGATTTGCAGGTCAATAGATAAAGTTTTATAAACATAAGTCAAAAAGTATTGGAATACTGTACAAAAGTTGTCAGAAAACAAAACCAAAATGAGTAATATGTGATGACTAAAGTTTTCATCATGTAATATTATCAGCAACAGACTACATTTTGCATTTCACAAGTAATCTATTCAGCACTGGAAGTTGATCTTTTAGTTAAATTGCTTAATCTAAAACAATTAAGTTGAAATTACTTTATCTCAATCTGTATTCAAACAGTTTTGATGACAAAATCGTAAAAATCTTAAAATCTTATCCAAATGATAAAATATTAAAGTAAATCAAGGGTGTGCATGAAGCTGTGAGTTTTTAGGACCACCAGGAGGCGTACTCCGATAGTTTGCTCATTATTGTCCTGGTCACTTTCAGGATTTGTCTCAAATAAAAGATTGTGCTCATTTCTCCAGGTGACAAATGCACTTCCTGTTAAGTATTAGCAGACTGAACTGAGACTGGCTCTGTCCGCTCAGAACATTGGTAGAAGAGAAACAGAGAACGAGAGCGAGAGAGAGAGAGAAAGTGGGAGAGGCTTTTGAGCCAATGCAGATGTGGACAATTCCCTCAAGTCTAGCTCTCAGGGATATGAACAGAGTGTGGTATGAATATTTCAGTAATCTACCACAGTGATGGTCATGTCGCTCAGTCGTTTCCTCCCTCCCTCTCTCTCACTCGCTCTTTCTCTCTTTACTTAAGTACGTACAAATACATGTAAGTGCACCTTTTGAAAAAAACATTTGTTCTCCAGCGCTTGCCTGCATGCATTATCGGTTCATTTGACTTGAATTGTCTTAAATGAGAGAGATGTTGCAGCATATGGCCAATTAAAAATCACTTTGTGCTTAATTCCAAATGAGTCCCCTTGGAAATCCTAAAAAGAGTGGGCCTGTAATGGAGCGCTTCAGGAGGACAGTCACAAGATTTGGGGCGATTGGACGTATGGCTGCTTAATGATTTGTTTTCTGTCATCAGTATAATTACTGCAGAACTCAACCTCTCCTATAGCCCACAAATAAGGGAGCAAAAAAATATGACACTTAGAAATATGTAATAAGGTGATGAGTCTATGCCACTGATATCAAATTCAGCTGCAAATGTGATATTGCATTTTAAATGTTTTTTTAAACCCTCTGTTTTTAAAAATCTGTTGTTATTAACATTATTTTTCTTTTAAAAAAACTGATGGAATTATCTACAGTGAATTATACAAATGTCAATCTATTAGTTCACTTAAACATGATCCTGCTGCTTCACATTCATTTGCCACATTTTTAAAAATCAAATCAACCTAAAAGAAATAAAAATGGCATAAAGCCAAATAGGCATGGGACGATAACTGCTTTTTAAAGTTATACCGCGGTTTGGAAAAGTCAGGGTTTTAAAACTGCCAAAATTTTCTGCTATACTGTCCCTAAGGTATGTGTAAGATTTTTTTATTTACGTTTTATAAAAATTTTAGGACAACGGTATCTCCAGCAGAAAAGATATCCAAAGATGTGGTTTTAAATTGTAAAGCAATCAGTGTTTTGAAAACTAATAAAGACAGCAGAAGTCAATGATTTATTTAACGTGTTTACCAAACTATTTTAAATATTTCTGAAAATAAAATATATTGTGTTCAAAGGGGAAAAACGCTTTAGTTTTTTACCCAGACATTTAAAAAGAACATATTTTAAAGCAGTTATCACAATACCGTCAAACCGTGATATTTTTATCCAAGGATATCATAGCGTCAGAAACCTATACCGTTCCATGCCTAAAGCCAAATCCCTTTCTTACTTTTTTATGTGTGGCCCAGTTTACACCTGGTATAAAGATTAAGAGTTTTTGTCAATCTAATCATAAGTGGACGATGCTAAAAATGTGTTAAATCATTTCAGCTTGTTTATTTTCCAACTCTTCCAGAGGTAGTCAAAATTTATGATCGTAAACACACCTGTTAAGATGTATTCAAACAGCTATTAAAGTGGTCTGCCTGTTGATTGTTAGATGAGAAATTGCACCAAAACAAGGTATATATATTTCACTGCATGTACCAAAGCACTTGGATTACAATCAAAAACTGAATCAACCATTTTGTCTCTGAGCAAAATACAGCAGAGGAAATGTTTTATGAAAAAATCAGTGGTGCGATTATAATGTGAATTTTGCAATGTTCTGATTAAACATTGTTGTGTAAACATTATACTTTCACCCAATATAAAGATAAAGCCCTTTCCAGGCTCATTGGAAATATGTGCCTCAGCCTGCATTTTTGAGAAATGTAAAAATAAGTTGCTCAGGGGACATACTGTACCATTGCATGTTTCCATCCCAATCTCCTGAGCCAATGTAACTGTTTAATGTATTGTCAGAAAAGTGGCTAATTCCTATGATTTCATACGATTTCCTTTGTATGAAAATGTATGATTAGGCCTGTCACAATAATCAATATATCAACTTATCGCACAACACATGACCTCAGTCATTTTCAGTGATGCAATACTGTATATATCGCCCATAAATAAAAAACAATTCTAACAACATATTAGCTGATTGTGCAACATCTCTATCTCTATTGGAGATGTCAGTGTTTACTATAATTTGCTATAGTTTATTTTAATGTGGGTGTCTGACAACTGAAAATAGATCTGGTAGCAGATATCGCAGCCTTGGTTACTTTTTTACTTTGCACTTTTTTGTTAAGACTTATTATTATTTATTTAGGATATGCGATTTCACATTCTGATTCCAATGCCTCATTAAATTGTTAAAATTGCTATAATTAAATTAAATCTTCTAAAGAATAAAATATTATGTGTTCTTTGGAAGAGTGCACTTGCATTATGATGATATTATATTGTCATTCTGGCATGACATAACGAGTGGCATAAAATGGTCTTAAAATGACAATAATATTGTTTATTGCAATATATTTTGGTACAATATATCGTACAACAAAAAATAGATATCTAGGTATGCATCCACACCCCACCCCTAACTCTACCTCTCAACTCATATTAAAATATAAATGGGATCATACAAATGAATCCGAATTAGTCACTAAATCAAAAAGTTGCAATTGCCATGAGATTGCATTGCAAGTGTCATATCACAAAGGGAGCATTGTCTACATTTTTCCAAATCTAAAATAGTTATTTGAGGTAAGTTTTTAAACGTCCTTGAGAGGGCAGGCCTTGTTTTACAGATCACCTAGACAAGCGAATCACTGATCTAAACCCTTCCGTAAACCCAAACAATAGTGTTAAAAAAAAAAACGTAAGAGAAAACCACATAGTTTTACCTTAGTTGTACATTGCACTTTGCATCACAACTACAACACCACACGTACAAACTGAGCAAATTGCTGGAAAAGTTGTGCATATGGGAATAGAAAGGTGAGGCAAACCTATTCCATCACAAATAATAGACCCTGTTAAGTTGTTTTGCCGTATTTATTTGGTTTTGTGCAAAGAACTGCATAAAATTAATCCGTTATTTTTGATAGTATGACCCTGTAATGATCATTAATGTAAAAAGGAACTTAAGTTGTTGGCTTCATACTGCCCTGTAGCATTAATTTTACCTAGAAAATACAGACAAATGTATGTTTAAGTACATTTTTGAGGATTCACAAAAATGTATGTCTTCCAATGAGCCTCTGCCCCTTCATACAGCCATTCACAGACCCTACGCTGTAAAATATCCATTAATTAGCAGGTTCTGTTTTTATAATTCACACGTTTTTTCCATTTATATATGGTTATGAATTTCATTATAGGACCTTGATCTCTGCTGTCAACTTTTGATGTCAAAAATTCAACAGTACTTTAGCAAAGTGGCTTTTACTTGCATACTTTGAAACAATGTATTGTATAAGAAATTTTATATAGAGAATTAAGGCAGGGCTGCACTGTGGCGCAGTGGGTAGTAGGTTCGCCTCACAGCAAGAAGGTCGCTGGTTCGAGCCAAAAAACATGTGGTATAGGTGAATTTGGTAGGCTATTGTCTGGAGTGTATGTGTGTAAATAGGTGTGTGTGTATGTTTCACAGTGATGAGTTGCGGCTGGAAGGACATTCGCTGCGTAAAACATGTGCTGGATAAGTTGGCGGTTCATTCCGCTGTGGCGACCCCAGATTTATAAAGTGACTAAGCCGAAAAGAAAAAGAATGAATTAAGGCATTAAGAATACAAATAATTAAGGTAGTTTATTACCAGGTTTTTGTACCATCATTTACAGCAACAATCCAGGCAATATATTACTTAAAAACTTAAAAAAAAATATGAATAAAACTAGCTTTTTTAAACGTTTTAACATTGAAAGTTGTTAGAGTAAAGATTAAAGTCCCATGATGCAACTCAAAAGTATGGGGGAAAATATGAATTAAAACAATACAAAAACTGTTAATTTACAGATATTAGTTTACAGTGTCCTTTTGAAAAGAGATTATATTGACCAAACAAAGTCCTTTACTTTTTTATCATATTTTATTGGTAGACTCAAGTGTCTGTACTTTAATTTTATGACAAATGAGAAAACTATCATTGGCTTCTCTCAATAACATTTAGTAACAAACAGAAAAGACTAAAGGCCCAACTAAAATCACATACACATGATGTATCACAATAATCAAGTTAAACTACACAAAATAATCTGGACTTCGTCTATTTAGCTGCTTCTCCTTATTACATAAAATTAAATGTTTTGTCTTACATTTATTGAAATGTTCTGTTGCAGGACTTAAATCTTTTTTTAAACAGGACTTAAATTTTCTTTGTTCATGTATAGCTACTCAATCTGACCATCCCTAACATTCCACCTCAATAAAACTTTTTTTAAAAAATGTTATTTTTAACTCTATTTACCATAATGTTTGAATTATTTTCCTTACAGTAACATTTGTTTAGTAGTTCATTTGTTTAGTATGTATTTACTGCTGAGGACACTGACAGATATTTGTGCATACATTTAGTGCATTATATTTAAAAAAAATAAATTTAATGAACGGTTACGTTGAAAACAAGTGTATGTATACAACTAGCTTGTTTTAAAACATTATTTAAAATATGTTACTAAGAAATAACTAAATGATGTAGCAGTTTTTATTATTGAATAATTAGTATTATTGAACTATTAAATGTATTATATTATGCATTTTTTTGATAGGACAAATTATTTATTTTCCATTTGGGCCATTAGAAAATCCTTTAGCCCTGTATGAGTTTAAAATTTTACTTATAATGGTCTTAAAAATGTCTTAAAGTTTTAAATTTAACTTGGTGAAACCTGCAGAAAACCTGTATTAAGGTAAAGTGGGACACTAGTGTAGTAGTTTTTATTTAACATGAAAGGGGACCCGGCATTAAATCCCAACCTATTACTTTGTGTAATAAATCCGACAAATTAACTTGACAGCTAGTGAGCAACACGCATTTCCTTTGTGTGGGAAAAAAACAGTTTGACATTCGAGTTCAAAAGAAGTGACATGACTGTGGTGATGATGTTGACTTTTCAGTTTAAAGCAAAAAGATATATTGGACGTAAAGCTTGATTTGAGCCACAGCAACAATTGTGTAGCATTTTTGTCAAAGATGAAAAAAATAATATATTGCATTTAAATTTACATGGCTGAAGAATTTGAGGGGCAGTGTGTATGCAGTATGCATTGAACTTGCTTGACACAATAGATAACTAGTTCATATTAAGTTCAACTTATGTGTATTTCACATAATGCTTGAGATGTCATATTTTCGATTTACCCTGCACACTTCGGTTTACAACATGATTGGTAGGTTCTTGTTTCTCTCCTGAATTCGTTTGCTCTTGAATCCTCTGGTGAAATGAACCAGTTGCTTTTTCCAGGCTTCACTGCCTTCTCTTGTGCTGTTACTTCTCAGAACATCACCCACATGACACATTTTACCAATTTAGACGGCCCAAGAGATTGGTAATATATCATTTGTGGTCAAAGGGGTTGCTTTTTCCTTTTTTTTAGCCTTTCTTTTTTTTAACACTTGCTTCTCGCTCTCTTATTTTTCTTTGTCACTTACTTACTCATCCTCGTTCTTATGTAGTTCATCACTTAACATGCTTTCAGCCTATTCTTCCATTTACAAATGGGCTGTAGGTTGTTCACAACATTTTTTCTTTCATTATTTTATACCAACTGCTCAGTTTTGTCTCTGCATGAATTAATACTTGTGATTAATGCCCAAAGATTGCAATGTTTTCTGGTGGGCAGAAAAACAAATTGTACAAACATCATGCAATTCATAAACATCTCACACATATAGCAACATTTAATAGCTGCAGTCAGACAGAACTCATTTACTGACTTAGTTTTTTTTCTTTATTTATTGCCTGCATCATTCGGATTTTGACCCTAAAATTCAACCTCTGGAATTGAAATATTTTTAATTCTAAATTCATTGCTGTTTGTAATGCGCAAGCAAATGTAATTTTACTAACCTTCATTTAAACTTCAGTTATATTTGAATACTAAATGATATGTATCCTGCCTAGCAGCTGTTGGATGTAAAAGAAATCCCTTTCTGGTACATTTTGACACCTAGTGGAATTATTCTATCATCGAAATAAAAACTAAAAACCCATCTTGTTTGTGATTACTTTAACCCATATGAACATATCCAGGACCCCCTGATCTCTCCCCCACATCACCAAATGACAACCTCAAAACACTATTCAATTCTGAATTTCCCTCAGGTGAGTGGGCTTGATAAACCACCTGTAGAAAACACACTATTTCATCTCTCTACACTTTAACCAACACTTGCACTAGTTTTTTTTTTTACACATTTACACCAGATACTTTCTTACAATCGCTCCATATCTAAAAAATGCTAAGTGCATTTACAAAGTTTGCTTTCCACAGGGGAGTAGGCTTAACAAACAACATGTAGAAACACTCTTCTCTCTTTCTCTCTCTCGAAAGAACCCCCCCCTCCCCTTTACTCTAGCACCTAATTCTCTGAACACAGAGGACCCTATCATACACCCAACACAAATTTTCACGTTTTGTGCCACGTTGTTTAAATAGCAAATCCATTTGCGCCACCTCTAAAAAGGAGCTGTGTTAAGGCGCATTGTTGGTGCATTGCTATTTTGAAAAAATTAAATAGGCTGTGCCATTGACCAACTAAAACCTGTTCTAAAGTCCAGTGCAGAGCGCGTTAGTTATGCGCCTGGGCAGGTCCAAACGCTTACACATTGCTTAATACACACAGGATGTACAGCATTACACAAATATCTTTACATATGAAAAAATTTAAGGGTTAAAAATTATTATTTTCTACGTAAATATGAGCAATTCCAGCATTATGGATGTGACATTTGCAGTAAAATCTCAAAACATTATATTCACAGAAAAAGTATATGGTAACATTAAATTGATACATCTGTTTATATTTTTTATAACAACTAACCACAGAGTTATGGGATCAGAAAAATATCAATTTGGGAAAATTTTTTATATTTTAAATAAGGAAAATGAACATGCGTTATGGATGTGACGAAAAAAGTCTGCAAGTTTACAGTACGCAACATACTGTGTAGAAATTCTGTAAAATTAAACTGCACAACCGAAAAGAAACAATGCTATTCAAAAGGGTAAGAGTTGGCTCTCTATAGAACAAAAAGGACTGATTTTATTTTTTTTTTACATTTTTGCATTTATAAGTAAAAAAGCTTCGTTATGGATGTGACATCTCTCCGTTATGGATGTTACAGATGTGAAATTGCCACTTGTGTGACTTCTGTAAATCAGATATAATTGTTTTTTATGAGTCCAACATCCAGCTGCTAGAAAACAATCTGACATAAGTGAAGTCATCACAACTGTATTTACAATTTTACAGTTTACAAGTAACTTTTATTCTAAATCTTGCACTTATTCTTGAAACAAAAATTAGCAATATAAAGGAGTGAAGCACCAAAAGTGGACCCAATATATAATTAATTTGCATACTAATTTGGCAATTTGTTGTTATCCATGATTTTTCAAATGTACTGTTTTACAAGAGAGGCTAGAAAAATTGTAAAGCTCTACATTATTATTTTTATTCAAATGGTCAAATTCTGACTAAGGAAAGCTGAATGTGCTGGCCAGTTTGTTGTTTATACTTTGCCTAATAAATGACAATAGGCTTGTTTTTAATTTAAAATGGATTCATATATATTTTTTCTAATGATATATGATGTAATAAATTAGTATATAAAAAAAAAAATTCTTTATTCTAAATCTTTCAGAAATATATCAAAAAGTGTGGTTATGATGACCAACCGACAAGCAAATTCTGCTAAAAATAGTGCTTAAAATGTATTTACATCTCATAATTAAATAGAAAAAATGAGGCGGGTTGGGTCTGCACTATGTACGCTGTGGAATGATGGGCCGAACAGAATTTTTAAATAAAACATAAAAAAACTGTAACTGTAACAGTTACAGGTTGTAGTGTAACAGTTACACTACAAACTGTAACAGTTTGTTGTGCTTATTGTAATATTTTAAACACATATATATTAATTATTATTAATTATTAATTAATGTAAGAGAAGTTACAATTAAATTTTGTATTTCAAATGGTTTTCCATACAATGACACCATTTCCACCCCATTTCCTTCATTGTATTTCAATTTGATGTCAAATTTGGGCTGAAATACCAAAAAAAAAGCCCCTGAGTTAACCCTGAGAGGTTAATGATCATCAGAGAATATGTAAAATAATGCTTGTTTATTTTCATGAAAGCTATAAAAAAGCTTAAGAAAAAAGTTTATAATCATTATTAACAATCCTTCTTTCAAATGGACGAGATTTATTCTTTTGATCATTAAGGACCAAAAACAGTATAGCTAATTATTTACATCACAAGCCAGCATGAAGGTTTTCCAATTAAAAAGCTATTAGATGTTCCATAAGGTCACCTTTTCTGTTGTCTAAGAATGCTGATGATCTACGGCATGTTTTTTGCATCATAAAGCAGAACCATCCAGTGAAGCTGATGCCGCATGCATAATTATCTCTACATCCCAAACCTAGAATCAGGCTCGCACTCTATAATTTTGCATTTAATGTAACGCAACATCATGTCTCAGCCTGTCACATTGTTTCCAGTCGAGTGCAGATGTGGTTCATGCAGTTTATTAGGCCCACAGCATGCAAAACACACAGTTTCCAAGCAGGGCAACTAAGCTTGTCAAAATACACCATTGCCATAAAGAGAGAGAGATTATTCTGGCTATATCCTCTAAGAACCTTATAGATTCTATTATTCCTGTGAACGCTAGCGATTTTACAGTTATTATTGCACCGGCACAGAAAATAAGTCCTGTGTCCACTGTGGGAGTTGAGCTGGGGCAAATCCAGACTGTTCCCATTCCATCAAGCCATGCTGTACAGAAAGAGCCACTTGGCCCACCTGAGATGGAAAGTAAATGGAGGAGAGCCAGAAAGCAGAGCAAGTAATTTTCCAAGATTTTCCATGCTTAAAAAAAGCTGTGAAATTATAAGGGCACGGAGTTGATGTTCTCTTATGAGATTTTGCGCATGTTTAAAGCGATAGTTCACTTAAAAATAGTTCACTTTTTCTTCTAGATTCCATTTTCTTTCAATAGAACATTGTATATTTTTCCACCTCAAAGTGCCTGCAGCCATGGTCTTGCCATTTGGCATTTTGTGCATCACCAAGGACTACGATTTCAGCAAAAAAAAAAGTTTACTGTAGTGTAAAACTTTCTTCTCAGAACTGAAGAGAAAAAAAGGCAAAATTGGAAAAATGTAGGTTTAAAAAAAAAATTTAAAGATGTATTGATTTAAAAAGTTAATTGTGGCTTATTTTAAAGTGACTATTTTACTTGCAGTTCTGAGTTTATATCTCACAGCAAGTCCGAATTGTGTGTGTGTGCAATTTGGATAATTCGTTTTTGTATTATTATTCATAAATCATGTTTTTTTTCTTCCTAAATGAGCCCTTCAATGCAAAATAAAAAGACTTTAAAATGGACCTACACAAAAATTGTGGTAATGTTGCATGTTTTTACTTAAAATATTATTATATAATATACATATTATATTATTACACAGGGAAAAAAAAAA